>JASAMY010000454.1:0-144847 GCA_030248085.1 Paralinhomoeus sp. GSCO2_6 | reverse complement strand
GGTCAACCAGTTCCAGTCGCAATTATTTTCGCTGCACATTTCCATTGCGGGTGAACACAACAAACGCCGAATATGTGACGTGTTGCTGCATGAGGTTTAGATTTTATACATGGTTTGTTCAAACTGAAGTTGATCAGCTACAATGTGGAAGTGGCCAGAAATCAGTGGGGCATGCCTTAATACCGCTCCTTTTCAAACTGGACTTCACCACAAGAGCGTCACATATTCACCTTTTTTTGCAGCCACCTGCAAATTTTTCCTTAATAGTGTTTTTTCGAAAGTTGAGGGGGTTTCTGTAATTCAACGCACGCAAGCATGCACGCACGCACGAACGCACGGTCGCATGCTCGCACGCTCGCTCGCTGGCTCGCACGCACGCACGCACGCACGCACGCACGCACGCACGCACGCACGCACGCACGCACGCACGCACGCACGCACGCACGCACGCGCACATGCGCACACACACATTCACTGACGTAGGTTCACACACAATGCACTTGTGACTGAATCGAACAAGGCAAAATTGAAGTAAAGCAAAGTACCAACAGCCTAGCAGACATACATACATGCGTGCATGCACATGCAGTTGTGCTATATTGCTGCGTCATAGCATAGTGAAGTAAAGTATGGAAATGATCACCATGACCAGGTGGTCAACTTTTGTGTTTTTGCCAAAGTGATCGGACCTAGCCACATCAAGTTTCTTGCGAAGCAGCCCATTTGTTGGTGTGCGTGCGTGCGTGCAGATCTGTAGTGCCTTATTGGTTCATCGGAGCATAGCGGTGTAAAGAACCAAAATGATCTGCACGTGCAGGCGGTCAACTTTTGTGTTTTGGCCAAAGTGATCCAACGTACCCATATCGATATTTATCGATCATCCCGGAAGTGAAAATATTTTGGTGCATCGGATCGTGTTGACTTCAAGGAATGAAATGTTCTACATCGAAGGGCGATCAACTTTATTATTGATGTTTAGGCCATCCGACCTAACCACACCGAAATATCGCCAATTTCCGTTATCGATATAATGGGGGGAGGTATTTTGGTGCGTCCAATTTGGTCCAATTGTTGAAAGTAACACAAGTCATGTCATGGCGACCAACTTTCACCTTTACAGCGAAGCGCTGCGATGTACCGTTAAAGCGCCTACAGGGCACAAAATTTGTGGCCCATTTCCAAGAAAATCAATCGATAAACGGATAAAATCGGCAATATCTCGAGATCGGTACAGAGTACACAAAAATCCTTTTGCATGCAACATTGCGACCACTAGCCGGCTACACGTACCAAGTTTCATCGCGATAGGCCCTGGCGTTCGCGAGCGGCGCTCCAAAAACCTGGCAGAGAACATGAAAAAAAAAAGCAGCAAAATTGGAACATTTTTGGAACTATTCACCCCTTACAGTAAAGCAAGGAAACGCGTTATGGCGCATTCGATGCCCCAGAAGAAGGCGGTTCATTTGCGCCATAACGCGTCGAAATCCGTTCAGGCAATCAAAAGTTATAGGCGATCGAAAATTCAAAAACCCGCATTGAGAAGTGGTCACATATTAGGGTTGTACGCTGACGCGTACACCCTGATTAGGGTTGTACGCTGACGCGTACACCCTGACTCGCGCACATGCGGTGGTGCTGGCGGTGGGTGGGTGCGTGTGTATCAGCGCACATCACATCCCCATCGACCATATCCTGCGAGTTCCTAAGTGATTGTGGTTATGGAGGGGGGGGGGCAGATGGTACCCACAAACACCTCCTTCCCCCGACTACAGGCATGGACTTCAGGAATTTCACGCTGTTTTACGCATGTAGCAAGCAATATGCCACTGACTCCAATATTACGCGCACTGAACGTGTGCGCTGCGTAGATAACGAGAGCCGATTACCGCGCGGCGGGCACACAACGCAAGGGAAGAGAGTACAAGTCCCACTTGCTGCTGCTGCATGCAAAGGAAGGCGCGAGGGTCGTCTGCGCCGTAACATGTCACCTCCAAACGATACGACTCCCCTTATCCAACATCCTAAAAGACGACGTGTTAGTCTTTGTCAAGCCGATTGACGGGCCAGGTAATTAGCTTAGCCGTTCGACACATTTAGACCTGGCGAAAATGGTATGCACTAAGTATACTTGGCGCCATCGTTTTGACAAGTGGCTGCGTCGTCTACTTGGCTGCCAATTATCGATCGCTTGGGGGTGGTTCAACACGACAGTCACCACAGCGAGGCCGATCGAACATTCTGTTTATCATGGTCGATGACTTGGGCTGGAGCGACGTGGACTGGCGCGACACGACCCTCTCGACGCCCTTCGTACGAAGTCTCTACAGGAGCAGACACACCGCCGTCCTACACCAGGCCTACGTCAGCCAGTACTGCTCCCCGTGAGTCAGTGAGTGAGTGTAAGCACAACTCCATAAATTGTCGTGCTGCTTCAGAACACGGTCAGCGTTTATGACAGGTTACTATCCATTTCACACAGGAATCCAGGCGAGTGTGTGACTTCATATAGGTCCATGCAATGCAACACAACAAACCTATACTCAGGCTACCATGTTTTAGAAAGGTGCCATTCGTTACCTAGAGCCTTCAGGAGTGCCCTTCCACTTTGAATTCCTGCCAGCTCAACTGCGCAAGCTTGGATACGCCACCTACTTGATCGGCAAGTAAGTACACTCTACATTGTTCAACACATGATACACACTTGATTGATGACATCTGGCTCAGATGGCATCTGGGTTACTGCAATAAGAGCATGACTCCGACTTCGAGAGGATTTGACTACTTCTATGGGTATTACAATCCTGATGAAGACTATTACACACACGAATTAGGCAACAATTTTTGACCACTTGGACGATAAACCCATTTGGAACGTGTATATCAACACAGGCAACACTTCTAGCAATATTCAACGAAACTGGTCTGGACTTTTGGAAACAGGACAAACCATTGTTCGACAAGCGAGGCCACTACTCCGCGGTTTCTTTTAGCAGTAGAATGCTAAAAGCGGTATGAATTTCTATTCTTTAGGACCTCTTCCTAGAGCAATCCATTGAGAAGATTAAAAAACACGGCGCTGATGGGGACATGTCGGAGAAGCCATTTTTTCTGTTCTTGTCGCTGCAGTCAGTTCATGGTGTCAACGTCAGTTCTGTTCAACGTCCGCCACGTAAATACTCAAAGAATTCAAACTGCGCCCACAAAAATGCAGCCAAGAAAACGTATTGCGGTGCGTTTTGCTTAACTCATCCGGCAAATCAATCCCCCAATAACGCCACTGGTCTTCATTTTTTAACCGGGCGTTCATTGGAGGCACTAGCGGATCCAGAAGGGGGGGGGGAGAGGGGGTCTCCCCCTCCTGTCAGCTCAGATTTAGGGGGGAAGGCGGGGGAGAGTTCAGGGGGAGAAGAAGGAAAGAAGGACGAGCACAGGGGCAAAGTGGGCACATCTTACGTTTTCCTTAGATTAAGTCACTCAAAAGCGCAAAAATTTTGCCTGCGGCGCTGTGATTCTATTGCAACTCACTATTGTGTGTTGAAAATAGAGCAAACAAAGCAAATTCCGATGCCACGGTCAAAACTTCACTTTGTTGCATAAACTGCGGTGAAAAAATGTTGACCAAATTTTGACATTCTCCCCCCTCTGTCAGAAAATCCTGGATCCGCTAGTGATTGGAGGGGTGGGGAGGGCGTTTTTTTTCAACTGATAAATGGCTTTGTCACACTGCTGAGCAGACGCAATGTTGAACTCAACAAATATTTATTGAACTTGAAGAAAATAAAATACTCTGAGCGTTAATTGGAAAGAGTTTGACAGCTTGACAGTTTTTATTGGTCAGAGCCAACGCACTCAAAAGAGCACAATCATTGTAAGGAAGCGTTCTTTGGAGAATTTACGGTAATTCGCTCAACTTCAAATCGAAGAGCACCTGCAGAAATGCTGTACGCCATGGACGTCGTCGTGCAAGAGGTCGTCGAGACTCTCAGGACGACTGGTCAACTGGACGACACCATAATATTTTTCACAACCGATGTATACCTCCTATTTATCACCTAGTTGCACACCGCAAACGACCAGCGAATGTGTGTCTCTACACAGAACGGCGCCAACTTGGAGGCGACGGGCAGAAGTTGGCCGCTGAGAGGTGGCAAGGGCAGCCTGTGGGAGGGGGGCACTCGCGCGCTTTCCTTCGTCTACTCCCAACGACACATCGCGCAGCGAGCGGTGAGACGACAGTGAGTTGCAGCATGGGGAGCGGGGGGGGGATACGACACTGTGACGGTGACCACTTGAAGATTGTTCCATGTCGTGGACTACTTCGCCACTATTCTCAGCGCCGTCGGACAGGAGACACCAAAATATGGTCGGCCCAAGCCTCAACTGTTCGCACCGAAATAAGTTGTACATTGTACATTTAGGCGATGGTATCAACCAGTGGCCGATGATTGTAAGCGACAGCCACGACAACTCCAGAACCGAATTTGTCTACAATATCAACGATGAGGGATCTGCCATAAGGTGCTGGCTCGACTGGTCTCTATGGGTTTTGGGTGCAGGAACGACATCTTGTCTTGTCTCTGCAGGGTGGGACGCTACAAGCTGTACGTCGGCAACATTGACAACAGCAGCCTTAATAGTTGGTGGCCCCTTATTGGTGTGGACAACGCGTGGGCGCCAGCGCCTATCGCGGGAGAGATGGCCAACGTGATGCTGATGGACGTTGAGAGTTCGTTCTTTGTTTCTTCTTGCTACGGGTTGTTGTTTTTTGTTGTGTGGGCAACGCTACCAGGTCGGAAAGGGCCCATGTAGCACACCCATCTCCACGACGCCTTCCTGTCTAGAGGCGCACGTCAGCCACGAAAGCCGCCAAAGACATTGTAAAGAACGCCATCAGCAAGCTAGGACGGCGTCAGCACGAGACGTTCCGATGGCAGGGCAACACTCGTTGGTATCCACCATCAAGAATCGAACACAGAACCGTACGCACGACAGGCAAGTTTCTCTTCCACTAGGCCGAGATGCAGAGCGAGCGCCCACTGTGCTGAGCAACTTACACACGTGTCTACATACATGTATAGATGATCCAACGGAGACGACAAACCTAGCCCAGAAATCCACAGAAGTCGTGAAGGCACTGATGGAGCGAATAAAGGAGTTGAAAAAGAGCGAAGTCCCTAGCAATAGCCGTCCACGCTCTGCCAAGGGCCTACCCAGCAATTTTAACCACACGTTCGCACCTGGTTGGTGCTAGTCTATAAATTGTACTACAAGAAAGTTAGCCGAAATATGCAGAGTCTAGTGTACGGTACTTTAGTGCCGGGAACACAGTACCTCAGCGATCGGATTCCGAAAGCAGTATTATCGACGTTTTGTCCATGCGAATGTTCATTTCCTATTAGTATCCTATCCGCTAAGCGAAGCTATACTTCAGCAACGCACCGCGCGCTTCCACAATCAGTGAATGAACTCATAGTTGCACGTCAACTTCCGTCGTATTATATTCTGCGGAATATCGTTGTTAAGCCTTAAGAGCGAGAAAGAGTGAATTCGCCTTGGCAGATGTAAACAGTTCCAAACCGCTTTGGTCTACAATTCTTCTTTGCAGGAAAATTCGAAAAAATGTAGGAAAATTCGAACAACGTTCTAACGCAGACGCAGACTCAACATGCATCTTCGGGCGGGGAGGCGCCTAAGCTGCTTCATGTGCGCTCGACAAAATGACCAAATCGAACGCCGTTAGCTTCTCGCCTGTTACTACCACCACGGAACGTGAGAGAACTGCGCTCGTTTTTCTCCACATTAGTTAGAGAACAGATTTTCGTCAGGTGGAGGTGGGGGTGGCGGGGGCGGGAGCGGGGGCGGTGGGGGCGGTGGCGATGGCGGGGGTGGGAGGGGGGCGTAGGTGCGTGGCAGCTGCCTCGACGAGCCCGGCTCTGGCGGGCTAGCCCCAAATCGGTCCGCCGGTGAAAGGGGCGGCTCTTGGAGTTTGCTGCGTGGCCTCTTCTTGCGGGGCGAGGCGGAGTGGGAGAGCCGTCGCGCCTTCTTCTTGGAGGGCGAGGAGGAGGAGAGGCGCGAGGCCGACGAGCGCTTGTCGGGAGAGAGCTGCGCCTTCTGGCGCCACTGCTGCGCGTACTTGCCGAAAATGCGGCCGGCCGCGCGCTCGCTCTTCGAATTGCCGCCCAGTCGGCCGCCCGACGCCACCGCCACCGAAGCAAGACGCCCCGACACGGCGCCGCGCAGAGCGGCCGAGGCGGCGGCCATCTCCGCCTCCTGCACTGTCGCCCCAGAGGCTGAACGACGACGACGACCAAATTTGGCGTAAGCAAATTTTGCAGAAGAGATGCTGGCCGCCAGTTCGGAGGTAGCTTGGGCATCCATTTTAGCCAAATCATGCATAAAACGGCGCCGCAGGCAAAAGGTGAGATTTTCTACCACCTACACGCATTCTTTATGCGAAAAAGTACGTCTGCTAGGCACTTTTCTTCTTCCACCGTCCGCCTCCCTTACGCCTCCCCCCCTCCAGTTTTCCGATTACGAGGAGGGGCGGGGGGTCTATTCTCCACCCCCTGTATCCGCTACTGGGCAGAAGCGAGCTCCGACGAACCGTCGGCCAATCTCCGCGACCGGAAGTAGACGGCGACCCGGTAGACGCGAGTGTTCGTCGGTCCCTCCACGCCTGAGGCAGCGACGGCGCAAGGATTTTTGGAGACCGATTTTTGGTTCTAGAAGGTTCTACCGATGATCTTGTAGGAGGGCATCTCCGGCAGGCCGCCCGAGGGGCTGCGCATCGTGAGACAGGCCTGCTGCAGCTGGGACTTGGGGTCGTTCCAGCTTTGCGACACGATGAAGTACTGAAGGACACAAAAAAAAGAAAGCTGCCGAAAAAATCGATAACTCCCGCGCAGTACTAGTACCTTGAGTCTGGGGAAGAAGCAGACCTTGCAGAGCACCTTGCAGAAGTCCATGCCGCTGTCCACGTAGAGGGCGCCTATGAAAGCTGAAATCGACGTCAAACACGCGCTAGAGGAGAAATGAGATTGAATGTCGTCAGGTCAGCTCAGCACCTTCCATCAAATCCGCCTTGTCCTTGACTCGCAACTGTTGCGGCGTCTTCTTCCGGTGCTTGGTCGGCATGAGCTTGCGCATCACGTAGTGGGTCAAGCCCAGGTCCTCGCAGATTATCGATTGCGTCTTGTTGTTGACGAGACAGCTGCGTAGCAGCTGAACGAGGCGTGCGCGCGTGCGTGCCGGTGCGTGCGTGCGTGCGGGCGTGCCGGTAGTGCGTGCGTGCGTGCGTGAGTGCGTGCGTGCGTGCGTGCGTGCGTGCGTGCGTGCGTGCCGGTGCGTGCCGGTGCGTGCGTACGGAAAGGTGGCCCTCGTGGTGATTGGGAAAGTGCTTGTAGAGGTACTCGGACGTGATGAGCTGCAGCACCGTGTCTCCCAGGAACTCGAGGCGCTGGTTGTGCCCTCTGTGAGCGAGCAGAGAAGAGACTGAGTTTTTTGTCAGCGACCGAACAGAAGGAGGTGTCACTTGGTGAGTCGGTTATAAGAAACGCAGCGCTGCGTCAGCGCCTTGGCCAACAGGCGGATGTGATTGAAGCGGACGCCCGTTCGCTTCTCGAGCTCAGTGAGCCGCTTCAGCGGCTCGACGCTCTCGATGTGATGTCTGTCGCCATTGGGCTCCTCTTCCTAGGAACGCGCTTCCAATGCTCTCTGCACTGTGGTCGTCGATTAGACTCGCTGGTACCTTGCACCTTGTTCCCCACCCCCACCCACAAGAATTTTTCCAAAGACTATTCAACCCGTCTAAAAATAAAGTTAGTGCTTGCATCCTGCACGATGTCCTTTGACCAGCCCAATAACACTACATACACCCTACTTTGAACCAACGTTGACCAAAAGTCCGTATTTAGGCACTATTTTGTTCAAAAAACGTTTTCTTGGAACAAACCCCACTCCAAAATTTCGTACCCCCAGATCGAAGCCTCGATTATGGGGGTGTGCACCTGGAGGGGATGCTTGGGCGGATTGGTCCAGACCCAGAAGGGCTCGTGCTCGGTCGCGGGGTCGAACAGCGCCGCCGCGTAGGTCGCGTCCACCTAGGGTGCGGATCAGGGGGATGATGATGGAGATCGATTGAGATTGAGAGCAGCAGAGCACTGACCGCCTGCAGGCCGGCGTCCAAGAAGAGCGCGCCCATGACGGCCTCGAACGCGTTCGCCATCGCGTGCTTCAGGTCCGTCTCGTGACACAGGTCCGGACCGTGCGAGTACAAAAGCCAGCGCTCCAGACGCAGCTTCTGCGCGGAAGCAAACGTCCAACTACTGCGCGCGACAGGCAAAACGGTCAGCAAAACCCACCCACCAACCCATACCTGTGATTGAGAGTCTGGCCGAGTGGGGGGAGGGGGGGGGGGGGTAAACAGTCCTCTGAGGGGCGAGCCAAATGAGATGTCCAGAATAGAATAATTCTCACCAAAATATCCCCTAAATTTTTGCGTTACTCATCTGCTTTATGGTCACCCAAAACCACTAGCATTTACTCACTTTTGTTTTAGACGGTTGAATTGAAACAACTCTAGAAAATCTGGTGGATTGGGCGGGGGTTTAAAAGTATGCCCCCCGGGTTGCTGGTATGCATAACGCACCCACCTTTGCCAATGTCGCCAGGTGTCTGTTCTGCACGACCGCCGACCTGTAGGTGGCGAGCGCGCCCTCGTCCAAGTCGGCGAACATAAAGAACAGATGGACACTAAACTGGTTTCTTCAATCTTCAAAGCCTCAAAAAAATTCAGAAAAAAACGCCACGACGTGGTCAAGAATTCGACAACGGCGTCGCCTAGAAACTCGAGACGTTCGTTGTTGGACACGGGCGACTCCTGGACGGCGTACGAGCCTTGCGAAGACATGATCGACAGCAACGTCTTGATGCCTGCAATTACCCGCGATCAATCATGTTACTGCAGTTTGTTTGTTTGTTTGTTGTGTTGTGTGTGGACCGCATCTATAATCACGGGGGCTCTGTCTGGCCACAATCGACGCTGCTAGAGAGAGATGAGACCCAGTCAGCCCGATCCTGGGAAGCTCGCTCCCCTAACGCGCCGGAATTGTCACTGCCGCCGGGTTGGTTCCGCCGCTGGCCGGCAGCTCAAGGGACGCCCAGGACATATACAGCTCCCAGAGGAGACCATCCTGCTGTCCAGACGCCTCCGACCATGTCCCAGCACACACAATGACGTCATTCCGTGTGGGGCACGCATAGTGGCCACGGGGACCGCCAGAGGTATCCCAAAGAACCCAACTTATTATACTCCAAGGCAAGAATGACCAGAGAAAAATCCACTGAAAAAAACAGCCCTCAATAGACGGCTCCCCCGAGAATCGAACCCGGGACCTTGCGATCACGAGCCGCATTCTCCAACCACTAGACTACGTCGTTTCCATTGTTTCTACAGTAGTGTCAGTTTGCGAACCAAAGTCGCCCACCCCTCTTTCTGGAGGCCTTGTGTTGGGCGGCGCGCGTGCTGGGCCCATAGACGAAGCGACGATTGCCACAATTGGCCAGCGCGTTTCTCGCGTGGTCGGCGTTCGAGCCGCTGCTGCCGCGGTACGACGGGTGCGTGAACGCCAGCTAGGCAACCACTAATGTGCACGCACGAATGATTGACTGATTGCGCAAGGCACTCAGCACCGCCGAACCTCCAACAACGTGCGATTGTCGAAGGTGTGCCCGATGCTGCGCTCGAACACCTCGAGCGACCAGTGGAAGCGGACGTGGTTCAGCAGGGGCAGGAGCATCAACGCGTGCTGAAACCAACAAATGTAACTGTACAGCTGGGGGAGGGGGATAAGGCGTGCTCCAGCATAACCCCGACACCCTCCCCCCCCCCCCCCTGAACAAAAGTCGCTGCCTATATTACAGTGTTGTTTTACCACAAAGTATCCATTTTCAACGTAATTTCGCAAACAACTTCAACTTTAGACCACGACCACCAATTTACCGTATGCCGACTCCCAATAGACATGCAAACCACACGCACCTGTGTGACGTCGCACTTGAGTCCGGTCCTTCTGAAGCCTCGACTCGACACGCGGCAGGCCACTTCCTTGGTCTCTCCGCTGAAGTCACGTGAGTGACGCCATAAAAAAAATGCGCTAAAACGAATTTAATTACAATTTCGCTTTGAGCTCTTTCACTTGCTGCTCCATGCGCGCCAGTTGATCGCGCTCGTCCTGGCTCAACTTCTCCTTGAGCTGCAGCAGGTGGCGGGTGCGCACGTACTGCTTGTACGCCTTCTGGTATCTGGGTGGGTGGGATTCCATGTGGAAAAAACCGGTTTGAACCGGAAAACGACGAAATGTTTACTCGGGGTTGCCGGCGTAGGTGAGGACGGCGGGCCGGGCGCCGAAATGGAGCAGCGAAGGCCACGGCGCGGCGCCTCTCTCCATATAGTCCACGCGAACTGTGCTCGGCTTCTAAAAAGACAGGAGAAAACAGATTGGTGTAATTAGGCCCCCTCCGCTAAAAGGGTGAATGGTGTGTGCGCGTGCGTGCGTGTGGGTGCGGGTACCGTGCGGCGAGCGCCAACAAAGTTTCCAATACATCGACACTTCCAAATCGCAAGCTCCACAAAAATTTGCCTCCCCCCCCCCTTGTACACTTTCTCGCCTCCTGCGCCTCCTCCTAACTACCGAAACGCCCCCCCCCCCATTCTACCCACCTTTTGGGCGTTGACGACGAGTTGCCCTTGCATGGCCATGGAGAACTCCTTCCACTCGGCTTCGGACAACTGCTTGAAGATCTCTTGGAATTCGGTGCTCACGAGACTTTTGGCCTGCTCCTTGAGCACGTGCTTGAGCACGTGGCTCATGGCCAACAGCTCACGGCCATCCCCGTCTGTCATGCGCAACAGTGTAACAACGCGACACTCTCATGAGGAACATAACTGGAGGAATCCCCCATTCCCACTAGTCTAGCTCTAGTGTTTACAACCTGTCTTAAAACAGTGAGGTTGCGCGTACTTTGTATTGTTTGACAATATCACTGTTTAAACCCTATGTCGGCGCTATTTTGCCCAAAAGAACCAATTTTGACGCTATTTTAGTGCACAATTGCTCAGACTACCTCCAAACTTTTGGGTGCAAAGGAACCCCCCCCCCCCCCCCCAACACCCTGAAAGCAGAAGGGAGGCAGACAACCTGCCAGCGGTCTAGAGAATCGCGGCATGACGTGAAAGAGCGGGCAGCCGTCGTCCTTGACCTGGTGGGCGCGCAAGTCCAAGTCGAACAGCTCCAGCAGGTGCACAAAGAGGTACTGGAAGAAGTAGTCCAGGTCGCGCACGCAGAAACACTGAAAACGGGCCACAGGGGACGATGCGAGCCGCTTACGCGCGCGCACGCACGCACGCACGCACGCACGCACGCACCCGCACGCACGCACCCGCACGCACACACACACACACACAGACACACAGACCTCAGGCGCTTCTTCTTCCACCAAGGAGATACTGTACTCGACATTCCACTTTGTAACGCGGCAAGTCGGCAACTAAAAAGAGACACGTTCATACAATCTGCGATTGAAATATTTTGAGGCAGTGTCTCCTCACTCACTTGCGCAGGCACTTCCTTATGGGTAAACACGGAAAATCCCTCGAAAGTGTACTCCCTGTCGTCGTACTTGATCTTGGAACATATTGGAGGAGGCTGAAATTAAAAAAAAAAATAATAAAAACAAAAAAGTAAATAAAATTTTAACAAAGGAGACTGACTGCAAAATTCGTGTCCGGTGTGATTTTCACGACGTAGTGGCGCAGTTTGCCGTGATTGTTCGATATCTGGTCGCAAAGTTCCGTTTTCTAAAGTAAGGGGCATTCAGAAGATACGATAGCTCCGACACGGAATAGGGTACAGTTCAGACACACACACACACCACTTCTCCCGCGAAAATCTGGTGCCTCGTACCCGTCTGTCGAGACTTCCAACTGCACCGGCACAAAGGGCCGTCGTTCATCTGAAGGGCATTCTTTTTTCAATAAAAGCACTCTAACGCATCGAAAGTACAAGCACATATGTGTGAAACTGAGGCCTCCTGGAAATCAAGTTCCTACCGCTTCCAAATTTTGGCAACTTTTCCAGGAACCCTTTTCTTTCAAGGAACTTTTCCAAGAGAGAAGTCGCGTATTCCTTGGCCAGCCCCCCCCCCCCCAACCCCGCACTCAGGTCCGCCAAAACCACTCTCAGGGGGGGGGGGGTCCTATGGAGACGGACCTGGAGAGGCTCGTTGAACCAGATGTCCGGATGCAGCCTGCAGGGATGGTTCTGCTTGCGCTGCAGCTCTTTCGCGCCCAGTTGAAAGCGCTCCGCACTAAAGTCAAACTCGTGAAATTCTCGTGGAATGCTAGGTGGGGCAGAGGTAGGTAGGTACCTCTCGCTCAGTTTGGAACCCTCCCCGTCGTCGTCGTCGCTGTCGTCCGAACTACTGTGGGCGCCGCCTCAAGGTTTTCAGATTCAGATTTCTTCAGACGCCAATATGCAGTTATCAAGCATGGGCTTGGTTGGCATTACCTCCACAGTTGCACCTCTGGTAAAGCGCGGGCATTGGGGCGTCGGCGGGCGGCGGCATGCGGACGCGGCACTTGTCGAAGCGGTCGAGCAGCTGCGCCGTGAACTCCTCGTGCACGTCGCGCAGCTCGTCCGTCGCGTAGCTGCGGGTCTTCACCTGACAAAGGCAAAAAAAAACAACAACGAGAAAACTACTGAATTCCAATTCGAAAATTCCATTCCAGGTCTCTTCTCCTCACCCGCTGATAGTACTTCCTGGCGGGCAAACTCTGCGCGTACTTCGGCCGCTTCGCATCCGTCGGCGGCGGAGGCGCATTCGAGACCGAAACTGCAAAAAAAAAATAATAATAATTTGCTAGATAGAGCTGGCAGTTCGACTGCCCACTACCGTACCCGAGTCGGTGCCGACGTCGTCAAAGTCGAGTCTCGAGTCGTGCGGCTCCGTCTTGGGGTTCTTCAAAGACGCTTCTGCAAGAAAAAGAGCCACATCAGCTACACAGGTATGCCTCATGAAACCAGTCGGATCGAGTGGGGGGGGGGGGGAGATGGCCCTTACACGGCGGGGGGATCCGTTGGGTTCAAATTGGGCGATTGGGGGAGATGAACAACAAATGACTACTTCTTTGTCAATATGGTACCTGAATACATTACGCAGTCGGTTTTTTGTTCATATCACACTGGAAGTACGCAAAATAGTCACTTCTATCATTTTACACTTGTACAAAATAAGTGCAAACATTGTGGGGTCGATTTTCGGGTACCCCCCCCCCTTGTGATAGGTACGACTACACGCTTCCCCCCCCCCCCCCGTTATGTTATGCTTCTGACCCTTTCTCCGTAGTTTCTCCTTCTGGGTCTCGAAGCCCAATTCTTTGGGGTCGACGGTCTTCACGTCTATCGCCTCTCCCTCCTCCGCGCTGCTGCTGCCGCTGCTGTCGGCGTCGTCAGCGTCGGCGCTGCGCCGCCTGACGCGCAGGGGGATGGGAGCCCTCTCTCGACTCGCCTCCCACCGCTCCGTTTCGCTGTCGGCGTCGCCGTCGGGGCGCTGGGCATCGGAGCCTGGCGGGGACTCGCGCCGACGCCCACTCCGAGACCGTCTGGCGCCGTGGTGTCGACCTCCGCGCTTCTGGGGACTGGCCGGCAGCACCTTGTACAGCTTGCCCGAACCACGGCCCCAGCGACCACGCGACGAACTCATCTGTAGACACCGACGCGGCAACAGGAGAATGGGCCAACTACCCTACTCCACGTTCCACAATACATATATACGGATAGGTGGAACGCAAGTCAAGCCATGGCTACAAGTCTTGTTCACGCACACACAACACAATACACCATGAGAACGCGATATGAGCCGACGCACTAGAATGAAGCTCACGACAAACGAATCACTCAACACTAGCCGAATGAAGCACACTACTGCTATTGTCGACCCACTACATATACATTAAGGAAAATTTTGCAGGTGGCTGCAAAAAAAAAGAGAATATGTGACGCTCCTTTAGGTCCAGTTTGAAAAAAACGTGGTATTAAAACGTATATATTATTAACGTGGTAGCCACTACAGCAGATGATCAACTCCAGTTTGGACAAACCGTGTATAATCGAACCAAACGCAGCAACACGTCACATATTCGGCGTTTGTTGTGCTCGCTTGGATCACTGGAAAGGCAGTCCAGGCTGCATGAGGACCGAGGCCTTTCATTCCTTGGACTCAGAGACGAGAGCGGGCCTTGTCCTTGCCGCCCACAGATGGCAGTCCCGTCTATAGGCACAGGCTAACAGAAGTGGAACAAAGATGGACGAGAATCGAAGTTGGATGTAGGGTATGTACTGGTACTTAAGATTGTGAAATGATGCTACATATCACTTACTTACTGTAAGAGCAAGCCACATTAAACTTTGGAACGGGCAGGGCAGCGAAGTTATCTATGCAGTATCTTTGGCTGTGTGCCCTGTCCATCCATGTAATGCCTATGAATGGCAGCACATCGTCAGCGAGATGAACGAGTTGTGAGGTTGGATTGATGGTGGTGGTGTTGTGGTTGTGTGCGATGGCTCACACAACAAACGCCGAATATGTGACGTGTTGCTGCGTTTGGTTCGATTATACACGGTTTGTCCAAACTGGAGTTGATCATCTGCTGTAGTGGCTACCACGTTAATAATATATACGTTTTAATACCACGTTTTTTTCAAACTGGACCTAAAGGAGCGTCACATATTCTCTTTTTTTTTGCAGCCACCTGCAAAATTTTCCTTAATACAGTGTTTTTTCGTAAAATAAAGATTAATCGAAAACTCACGCACGCACACACATACAAATCCACAGCAGCAGACCAGCACGGACGCATGCTCAGTGTTGCACCATAAAGCTTATAAGCTTATATAAAGCTTATAAATTTTGGTAGAAAAACCTAGAAAAGAGACAGAGAATGTGGGATGGACTGTAGACGCTGCAGCAAAGAACCGTTGATGGGTTTCCCAAGATGACACGTGCAAAAGCGTCACAGGCGTCACTGCTGGGAGTCGAACCAGCGACCTCTCGATCAGTAGTCTGATGACTTTACAAAACGCGCCAAAAATGTTACAACGTAAACTGTACCTCACGAGTCACGATGTATTGCACCTAGAAATAATCCCACAGGGTATTTCATTTTTTTGGGTCGTAGATGCATGCGAAGTTTCGTTTCGATTGATACAGGTGCGAGCGAGCGGAGAGCCAAAAGCTTGGCAGGACCTAATTTTTCGTAACATCTCCAAAATTGTCTCGGTAATGCGCGAGAGTATAGAAACGTGTTATGACTCAATCGATTCCCACTTTGATTGTTGTTCTTTTGAGCTATCACGTGCCAGAATTCGTCCAGGAAAGCAAAAGTAATGCACGATCACAGCTTCAAATGTTGCCCAAAATGGTGGTGTGCCAAGAGGGTCGCACTGTGAAACATATAGATCGGAGCGCTCTCATTTGTCGAAAGTGACCTATTCCAGGTCTAGACGAGTAACTTTCATCATTACAGCACAGCTCTGTGACCAACGGTTGCAGCGTCTATAGCTAACAAACTTTTGGGACAAAACACTCAAAAAATGGCCTTTCGAAGAGGGCCGACCGATACATGGGCATCGGAGCGCTGCCATTTGTCGAAAGGGACCTATTCCAGGTCCGGACGATTAACTTTTGTCATTACAGCACAGCTCTGCCACGAACGGTTGAAGCGTCTATAGCTAACAAAGTTTTTTTGAGCGAAATTTCCAAAATTTTGGTTGCCAATATCTCAATATATAGTGAGAATTTCAAATGTCATGCAAGCGTCCCAGACTCGCCTCGTAAAACTGTTCACGCAAATCAAAAAACATTTGGGTGTTTACTCGGCTTTTTTTCGAGTTTTACTCTTGTCGGATTTTGGCCAAAAATAAACGACTATGTCCCAAAAAAAGACCAAATCGGCCATCTACTTACAACTCCGGCGGCTGTCTGTCTGTGTCTGTCTGCGTCCGGGCTATAACTCTCGAACGGCTCGACGGATCCGGATGGGCGATGGCTCGTTCGACTCGGCCTCGCTCCGCATTTCGTCAGACGCTATTCGTTTTGTTCATAATTACCGGTAATACCGATAAATAGCGAAAATACGACTCTGGGACAAATATTTTGGTGCGACTAATGTTTTGTTTAGTTACAACGACGCGCGTTTCTTATAAAGCCTGCATGCGTCAAGAAAACTTAACTCACAAACGGCTCGACGGATCGGGATGGGCGATGGCTCGATCGACTCGGCCTCGCCTCGCATGCGCCAGGAAGCTGCTCGTTTTGGCCACAAGTACCGATAAGTGCCGAAAATGGCGAAATTAGCAAAATTCTGGCATTGCATAAAATACACCCACAACACCGACACTGCCTGTCGGTGTCTTTTACTACGCTTGAACCTAAAGGGGAAGTAGTATACCTAAAAGGGCAAGGAAACAAACGATCCTAAAAACTAAACAACACGACGGCAATATAGCACGCGTTCATGGATAAGGATGCGACGCGGCTCGTTCGACCAGCCATCGCCAGAACGTTTCTCAAATGTGAATGGCATTTGCCAACAGTTGGTCAATTTGTCGGAGTTGCTAAAAACGCTTACGAAAATTCGAACCACTGCAAAAGACCAATGGACGCACATGGCGGCCGACTCAGACGGATCCTCACAGCCAGTCGGCCAGACCTTTGCAGCCAGTTGGCGCGCACGATGCACGGCCTTGTCATCACGCCGAACAGTAGGGTGCTCTACAGGCAGACTGGACTGCATGCTGAACAGCTAGCGCGATCGACAGGCGGACTGGATGGCACGCTGAACAGCTAGTGCGATCGACAGGCGGACTGGATGGCGCACTGAACAGCTAGTGCGACTGACAGGCGGACTAGACGGCACGCTGAACAGCTAGCGCGATTGACAGGCGGACTGGATGGCGCACTGAACAGCTAGTGCGAGTTGCGACTGACAGGCGGACTGGACGGCACACTGAACAGCTAGCGTGATTGACAGATGGACTGGACAGCACGCTCAACAGCTGGGGCGATCGACAGGCAGACTGGACGACACGCTGAACAGCTAGCGCGACTGACAGGCGGACTGGACGGCATGCTGAACAGCTAGCGCGATTGACAGATGGACTGGACAGCACGCTCAACAGCTGGGGCGATCGACAGGCAGACTGGACGACACGCTGAACAGCTAGCGCGACTGACAGGCGGACTGGACGGCATGCTGAACAGCTAGCGCGATCGACAGGTGGACTGGACAGCACGCTGAACGGCTAGCGCGATTGACAGGCGGACTGGATGGCGCACTGAACAGCTAGCGCGATTGACAGGCGGACTGGATGGCGCACTGAACAGCTAGCGCGACTGATAAGCGGACTGGACGGCACGCTGAACAGCTAGCACGATTGACAGGCGGACTGGATGGCGCACTGAACAGCTAGTGCGACTGACAGGCGGACTGAACGGCATGCTGAACAGCTAGCGCGATCGACAGGTGGACTGGACAGCACGCTGAACGGCTAGCGCGATTGACAGGCGGATTGGATGGCACACTGAACAGCTAGTGCGCTCGTCAAGGAGATGAGTCGAACCACTAAACAGCTAGCGTGCTCATCATGGGGAGGATGAGTGGACCTACTGAACAGTTAGTGCGCTCGTCACGGGGACGAGTCGAACCACTGAACAGCTAGAGTGCTTGTCACACGGACCAGTCAGCCCACAAAACAACTAGCGCGCTTGTCACAGGGACCAGTCAGCACGCCAAACAGGTAACGCACTCGTCAGTCATGGGGACGAGTCAACCCACTGAACAGTTAGTGCGCTTGTCACATGGACCAATCAGCATGCCAAACAGGTAGCGCAATCATCACAGGGACGAGTCGACCCACTAAACAACTAGCGCAATGGAGAGGTGGACTGGACGGCATGCTGAACAGCAGGGGCGATCGACAGGCGGACTGGACAGCACGCTGAACAGCTAGCGCGATCGACAGGCGGCCTGGACGCAGTGGACAGTGTGCTGAACAGCTAGAACACTTGTCACGCGGACCAGTCAGACTGCTGAACTGCTAGCGCGCTCGTCACACAGACTGGACAGCATGCCGAACAGCTAGTGCGCTGGTCACATGGACCACTCGACCGGCTAAGCAGCTCGCCTGCATTGACACGTGGACGAGTCGACCTGCTGAACAGCTAGAACGCTCGACACACGGACCAGTCGATCCACTGAACAACTAGTGCGCTCGTCATGCGGACCAGTTGGCATGCCGAACAGCTAGCGCTCGACACGTGGACTGACTCAATGGCATGCTGATTGGCTATCGCGGTTGAGACATTGCCAGTTAGCTGCGCTTGTCACGTGAACGAGCTCGACACGGTGGCTGACTCAGGGCTGGGTTGCTATGTAGGTGGCTGAGTGGCCGAAGGCCGCTACGGGCGTCTAGTAACTCTAGATCCGTAGCACCTAGACAAATTTACCTTGGGGCACAAAATTGCGATCATATACCACGTGTTCACGCCAAGTTTCGTCAACATCGACAGCAGTGTTCCAGAGCGGCGACCCAAAAAGTATGTGCAGAACAGGAAAAAAAAAAACACCACTTTTTCGGAACATTTTCGGACATTTCGTCTTAATGCGCTCGAGTACCGAAACGCGGGATGGCTTATTCGATTCCGGTCTAGAAGGCGGTTCTTTTGAGCTATCATTCGTCACAATCGGTTCAGGCAATCAAGAGTTATAAGCGACTGAAAATTCAAAGAACCGCATTGAAGAAGTTGTCACATATTAGGGTTGTACGCTGCCGCGTACACCCTGATACAGTACGCAATGTACAATTCACAACACAACGTTGCAGAGATCCATGGTCGTTTTAAAGCCCGCGATGTTGGCTTCAGCAACGTTTGAGCTCTGAATATCCAGTAACGTCAACGAACGAAAACGTTTCAAAGCCTCAAATATTTCGGCCCATTTCTCACTGTCCACTTTTAGACCACCGATATACAACTTTTGGAGTGTCTTGGATAAGTGATTCGAAGACGCCAAAGTTTTCAGGCCAGCGCATGTCACTGACGTTTCGTTTAGACGCAATTCCGTCAGTTTAGACGATTCCGGCTGACAGATGTGGAATAGAACGTCGTCATCTACGGAATCGCATTTCGACAGGCTCAGAAATCGCAATTCTAAAGAAAAAAATATGGTACGGTACAGGCATACACCCCCACCCGCACGCACGCACGCAGGCAACTCTCATACAAACCTGTCAGCCGATACGGTATTTCGAGCAGATCCGTCTTGGACACCTTGTAGCACGCCTCGAGGTCCAAATGTTGCAGCTGCTGCAAAGGTCAATGTACTTGCTTGTATTTTGTACCTGACCACTTCTTGCAGAGTCGACCATCGCACTTTGCGGTGTGACGACAACAGAGCTCTGAAGGCGCCCGTTCTGCTGCTGAGCCCATGCGAATTGCCGAATCCCAGACCCGTGACGCCGGGCAGCGTCAGCGGATCATTCAGACCGCTCTTCTTTCCGAATAGATTCGAGCCCAATACGCTGCCTTCGAAACCCAGAAATCGCACCGATTTCGGCACCTTCGACAAGTCGAGCTTGACGCAGTCCACGTGCGTCAAATGCAGGTCCTAAACGCGGAACGTCGAGAGGAAAATATGAGCCAAGCAGTTGTACGCATGCATAAAACTGCTGTCAGTCACTGGCTGGGCAAGGCCATTGCCTCGGCCCCAAGAATTTTTTTTTTGTGTGTTTGAGACCGAAGTCTCAGGCAAGAGGGGGACCGAGGGGTCCTTGGTTACCTCTGCCTTATACAAGATCGATTCTCAATGAGAACTGCGATCAGGGGGCTTTTTGCGTGAGCCCCTTGCCCAAGGGGGTTACTGTTATTGGCAGTCTTGCAACGCTGAGGATTGAACCCCGCACCTTGCGGTTTGGAGCCAACGCCTTAGCCCAACTGCGCAAACAGCCGCAATTTGCTACCTTCTTATCCTCTCAAGATTGCAAAAAAACTTGCGTAAGTTGTAACCTTTCAGCGATTTCTTTTTAGCCATTAAACTGCAAAATTGAGCTACAGAAAAGATCAAAAGGTGTCGAAAAATAAACGTTACTTCGGTACAAAAATTCCTCGGTAAACGGTTATGAATCGCAACATCGTGTACTGACGTCCGCCAGGACGTCTGCTAGCCAACCTACCTACACCTGTACGCACCGTACTCCTGCTCTCTTCCTTCCTCTTCAACTCTGGACTCCAACGGCGCTGAACTTTCCCAAGGACGCCAGCCACCCGCCGACCGGCTTCCAGCAGCCAGGCGTCGCGTCTATCCCTCTAGCGCCGCCAAGCCAAGCTCCCGCCGACCGGACTGCAGCTGCGCCCTCTGATCCAGCCGCCGCAAGCGCTCGAGGCTCGCCTGCGACCAAGCGAGGACGCTCAGCAAGCTGGCGGCAGAATAGGCGCCGCCGCTGCAAGACCGGACTGGACACCCGCGGCACAAGCGGACGACGCCGAGATAGTGTCCCTCTCCCCTCCCCTCTCTGCACATAAATACCCTCGCCCATTCGACAACCGAGAGTTCCTTGTACATATGAATCTGTCTTCGTGAACCTCGCCGTATCGTATCCCGTTTCGTGTACTGTTCGCCAGTTTGTACAGAAGTTTGTATAGCAGAACCTTGTACAGGCGCAGTCAGGCTTGCCGCTTCAGTACAGTGTTTCTGGAGCGCCAGGCAGGATCCTCCTAGGCTTCTGACTGTCGGTTCGAGATTCGTCGGCTGTTGGTTAAGCCGCTACTTGTTCCAATCGCTCAACTAAAACAGGGAGGATCGTAGAGTTGATCGGTGCGTCAGCGGGACCTGTGTGCCCGGCAACGTGAGACCCACAAAGTGGGGAGGATCTGACTCGTCGGTCGGTGCGTCAGCAGGACCTGTGTGCCTGGCAACGTGAGACCTGTTCGTGGGAAGGATCGTAGAGTTGATCGGCGCGTCAGCGGGACCTGTGTGCCCGGCAACGTGAGACCCACAAAGTGGGGAGGATCTGACTCGTCGGTCGGTGCGTCAGCGGGACCTGTGTGCCCGGCAACGTGAGACCCACTCAAGCGCGCATTAGAGTTGACTTGTTTGACTCTGCGCCCAGAAGCGTGACGCCAGCAGCTTCGAATTGCTGAGCCGCGTTCGCTGGCGATTGTTGCATGAGCGAGCCGCCTCCTAACGGCGACGACTGCCAAATCTCCACAACAAACACAGAATGGGGGCGCTGCACCCGTAGGGTAGGGACCTACAGAGCAGCACATTGACAACACGCTCCAAAGAGTTGAAGCTCCGTTGCACCAGCTCGGCAGCAGGACGCTGCAGGCTGAGCAGCAGGTGAACGCGCAGCTGACACAGCTTTCACGCAGTTTGCTTGAGACCAGAAATCGCAAGATCATTCTTGATGCTCTGCCCGGAGACGCACTTGACCTACCAGAAGGTAGTTGAATGGGTAGTCAATTTTGATAGGCGCATCGTTTCGCCTTGGACCGGAGAGCGGGCCAGCTGCAACACACTGCTGGAAACCCTTGTCGGTGATTGCCACCTCTCCGTTGATCAGTGCGCCTTCCAGTTCACAACTGAATTCAGTGGGCTGGAGGGGAGGAGCGGCGACGCGCTCTGATGACCTCCGTGACAAGGGTGGGCGCGCCTACCATGAGCGCTCTCTCGGTTTCGACTGAGAGATTGGTTGGCGTCACATGGCCGGCCGCTTCCGGCCAGTGGAGCATCGTTGACACCACAGGCACATATAACCAATACAACACTGAGTGCCGTGACAGCCATTACAATTGCGACAACCATTACAATTCCAGCGATTTCTTACCGCACAGTCAAGCTCAGGAGGGTCCTGCCAATGGTCGGACTGTTGCTGGTGACGTCAGCAGTGACGTCAGCAACTCCGATTGTATGTCTGTACCGTGCTGACCGTCGTGAAAATTGTACAGACATGACATTGGCAGAACAAACGAACCGTGCTCTGCAGATCGTGTGTACAGGGAAATCTGCAGAGTGCTGTGCTGAATATGGGAAGCTTGACTCGCGTTTGTGTACAAACTGTACTGTTGTGTGACCAAATGATGGAAAATCGACTGATTTGAGCAGTCATTGGAATCGACAAGCGTTTCGCTCGCATCAGAGCCAAGGTTTAGATCAGCCTCTAAAACGCTAAATGCTGAAGCGCCAACACAATATCAACCACACAATAAGATCTGATGACAACGGAGGAAATGGGCAATGGCGCCGAAGGCTCGGCGAGCACTATGCGCTCTAGTGGCTCGTCCAGCGGATTTTGGAGCGAGGACGCGCTGAAGAATAGCGCTTAGTGGGCCCCAATTGATACTGACTACCCTTTTGGTCCTGCTCCCGGGTGCGTCGCATTCTTGGTGAGCCTGGTGAGCTGCAGTGGAGTCTTTCCATTCAGTTTCGCAGCTGGTCGTGCAGACTCGCAGGCAAGAACCCTTCCTTTGCTGCAGCATTCTTATACCCGTTCCCAGGTGTTCCTATCCCCGGAACCCTTCTTCCGGCAGCCGCTGTCATCGTACAGCCCAATTTCACAGCCCAACTCTTCCAAACCAAATACCAGGCACTGCCACATTCGAACCAAAGGCAGTCTAATGGTCCAATGCAGCTGAGTCGCTGCCTTGCAGCCCAACTGTTGACACAAGTGGAATCCAAGCCAGAACTCCAGAGAAGGGCGGTGCTGAGAATTCGCTGCAAGTGTGGAGGCCTACGCACAAGCGACTCGCACGCCACTTCCAGACACTCTGGTTGTGCCTTGCGCAAGTGTCCAACATACCGGCTGCTACAAAATTCAAGACACCTGACAAACAGAAGACTGTCACAAAAGAAAATCTATCAGGGGCGCGCAAGACAGTTTAACGAATTTCCATGGGCTCTGGTGATTGAGCCATCCAACTGGGATCGTGACTGAGACGTTGGCTCTCGAATGCCAACACGCATCTGCAGACACATCGCTTGCGACAGCGGCAACAGAAACGACGTGTGTGTAGCGTAAATCGCGTCTGTATATGTCCTCTTGGCTTGCATGGTTCAGTACATGTCGTGGGGAGCAACGACGACTCTGTTTCCGAAGTTGTCTCAATATCAACACCCCGTCCCGCTCCCTCCGCTTTGCGTTGCGTTTGTTAGTTGACTACGGTAGTCGTAGCCGTAGTCGTAGCGCCGTTTGAGCCTCGTCTCGCGGTTCATCCGCTAGGCTCGGGTAGACGTCGCTAGACGTACGTCCATTCCCAGCCCCCACCCCGTGATTGGTCGGCGCAATGCGCATGCGGCGGGCGCAGAGCGTAGGCGTCGCGCACGGTCTTTGCAGTGCGCGCCTGGACCGATTGGTTTCCGAGTCGTTTTCCGTTCTTCGCCGTTTCCCGCTCCCCCTTCCCTCTCTCGCGGCCGGCGAAGTCACCGTGCGGCTGTTCCACGCGGCTGTTCCACCGTGCGCCTTTGCACGCGTTGGTGACGGACCGAAGTGCGGCGTTTGTTGGAAGGCCGAATCCCAACACCCGCACCCGAGCACACGGTTGCCCTAGCCACTGGCTTGACCTCTGCTAATCGCCCCGACACGTCAACGCCAGCGAGGCTCACACATCCGCGAGCACAAGGTTGCTCAGGCCGCTGGCTCGAAATCTGCTGGCCGCCCCAGCACGTCGACGCCAGCCGAGCCCACTCAGCGCGTCGCGACAGGCGAAGCGACGTCGGCTAGCGCGGCAGCAGCGACGGCGCGCCCGGGCAGACGAGCCCGCGCCAGCCAACCGACGGAAGTTGCGCCGCGACCGTTCCGTAGCGTGGAGGCGACGTGTCGTCTCTCGCCACCGTGGGAAACAGCGCTCCCTAGAGACGAACCCGAGTTGTAGGAGCGTGCGCGAATTCAATGCTAGCCATCTCCTCGACTCTTCACCCGCCCGACGGACCGGCGAAGGCGTCGACCCGACGACAGCAGCGTAGCGGTAGCGACTGCGTGGCGTGTTTCTCGCGGCTCGTGCACACGCGGCGGACTTCGAGGCGTTCACGGCGCTGGAGGTCCAGACGTTCTAGAGACCGCGCGAGCAGGCCCGGCCGCGGACGCGAATATATGTGCATGGTGATATTCTCATCGTGTATTCCGTGTCTGCATTGTTGTTGCTATACCTACCGCATGTGCGCGTTGCACAGCACCCACTCCATGGTTTGCCTCAGTGAACGCCGACTCAGAATCGAGCCATTCAGCTTCATCTATCTCGCAGCCTCATGCGCCTGCTATGTACATCGTTAGTCGCATTAATTGAACTGCGCACTGTATTGTTGTTTCGCTTTGCGCATACGTTGTTCTTCCCTTTCGTCGTCTATGTAGATTGAAAGCGCATCCAAACTTATGGCATCTATTTTTGTTCAAATAGGTACGTACAAAATTGTATCGTCAGCCTTGACCTCACGTGTTGTACCGTCTTCTCATACACATGTTTCGAACATCGTGCGCTGCCCTATTCACCTTGCGTACTCTGTAGCGTTCTCGTCTTTAACGTAGGATTTGTTGTGTTTGGCTTGCTTCTCTCCCCAACACGTGTAGTACATACCTACGTAGGGTGTGGCACTTAGTGTACATCGTTTTGTCATAATTGTCAATTCTCGTTGTTCATGCTGTTCGTGTGTTTTCAACCTAGACGTATAGTACAGGTAGGGTTCTTGCACTGCATCATTTTCCGCACCAAGACCACTCTACCGCCTCAACTCAACTCAACTCAACTCAACTCAACTCAACTCAACTCAACTCATGGACTGAAACGAGGACCATTCGTCGACCAAGACAACCTGCAACGACTTCCTTTGCAAGCTACATACACAACATCTGGATTCATTTCTCTACTCCATCTTCCCCCTGGGTCCCTGGCTTCTGCTGATGGCCACACCCCTGGAGACCTTGCAGCTGTGAGGACACAGCTCGTCCAAGGGGCAAGGGTGTACTGACGTCCGCCAGGACGTCTGCTAGCCAACCTACCTACACCTGTACGCACCGTACTCCTGCTCTCTTCCTTCCTCTTCAACTCTGGACTCCAACGGCGCTGAACTTTCCCAAGGACGCCAGCCACCCGCCGACCGGCTTCCAGCAGCCAGGCGTCGCGTCTATCCCTCTAGCGCCGCCAAGCCAAGCTCCCGCCGACCGGACTGCAGCTGCGCCCTCTGATCCAGCCGCCGCAAGCGCTCGAGGCTCGCCTGCGACCAAGCGAGGACGCTCAGCAAGCTGGCGGCAGAATAGGCGCCGCCGCTGCAAGACCGGACTGGACACCCGCGGCACAAGCGGACGACGCCGAGATAGTGTCCCTCTCCCCTCCCCTCTCTGCACATAAATACCCTCGCCCATTCGACAACCGAGAGTTCCTTGTACATATGAATCTGTCTTCGTGAACCTCGCCGTATCGTATCCCGTTTCGTGTACTGTTCGCCAGTTTGTACAGAAGTTTGTATAGCAGAACCTTGTACAGGCGCAGTCAGGCTTGCCGCTTCAGTACAATCTGCCAACCTGCAAATTCGGACATTTTGCCAACAGTGCCAGCATATCCGGCGTGGGCGCTTTGCCAATCCGCTTAGGCTTGCCGTTAGAAGCGCCGTCCAATGTCAACGACTGGAGAAACATCGCAGCGTCCGAATTTCGAAGGAAAGATTTCAATTTCACCACTGGCAGTTGCCGCGTGGAAAAGCGCACGCGACGCCACAAAGACTGATCCTTCGACAAGCGATAAAGCCGTTTGTTTACCCTACAACGTACAAACTACTTCGCACTGTCAGCAGAAACAAAAACAAACAAACAGACAGCACCTGCCAATGTTGACGACTTGCTTTGGTTCCGCTTTTAAACAACTTATCACCTTCAACAGCTGAGCGTCCGACAAAGTCTCCATCTCAAACGTACGCTCACTTCGCCAACACACGTTCACACTCGCCAGACAGTCAATAATTGCGTGATCAGGAGCTCGAAACAAGGAATCAATAGTCCATCTGAGGAGACCACATCTATATTTCGCGCGAACAACTCGGTGCGGGTCGGTTGATCGCCTCCTCAGCCGTCTAGCCATTTGAAGTGCGCGTATGCCCTGTTCTGCTCGCACTGCTTGTGGATACTCTGCTTGGCGCGGTACGTACGGCCCTGCAAATAAAAGCGCGTCACCTAGCCCCGGCTTCCCGCTGATGCGGGGGGGGGGGGATGCGTGAAACTGCCCCCCCCCACGCAACCTGTCCAAAAATGTGCAGTTTCGCGTCCACTCGACTGTCGGACCATACGACACCGAAATAGCGCTATTGTGCCGTATTTTGACGCTATTTTGGTGCACCCTGGAAATTCTGGACATCCAGCACCACCTCCCCCCGCATCGGCTTGATCCAGTAACGTATACAGGAATGGGGGTGGGGTGGGGGGGGGCAAGAAAGGAAGGGAGAAAGGGAGGAAGGACCTCGCAGTTGGCCCCGTCGATGATCTCCTTGGCCAGTACGTCGGAGAAGGGCACCGTCTTGCCCTTGTCGCGACAGACGAAGCGCAGCAGCTTCATGCCGCGGAAGACCATCTCGTACTCGCGCATCGGGGCGGGACACTGCAGTTCGTGCGTTTGTTTTTTGCGTGGACCGCTTCGCTTTTATGATCTATGATCATAAACCGCTGCTAGTGAGAGATGCCCAAGATCCAGTCAGCACGATCCTGTGTCCCCCCCCCCCGAGCGGGCCGGAATTGTCACTGGTCGGACAGTGGACGATGCAGTCGCACTCTATAGCCAGACAGCCCTCCGCGCAAAGCGGTCGAGAAAAGCCACCGACCCTATACTTGGCGCCCCCCTTGTAGATGGTCTTGAGCGTGAGCAGCGGGGTGACGTTCTTGAGCGCCTGGTGGAACAGTCGACGTGGGTCGCAGCAGATGGCCGCCCGTTCCTCGTCCGTCGTCGCCGCCCTGTACTTGGCGAGCTGTTGGCGCTTGACCGTCTCCAATGCCTTCTCCACCAGTTCTCGACCAGTACGCTTGCCGTCCGCTTTCGTGAGCAGGTTGCCGAATCGACTGCAATTGTAAATCTTCCAGTCTAGACTTCAATTCCCACCAAGGTACTGCAGTCTACTGAGATACTAATCCAGCTTGGGCAACTCAGTGCCCACTCCTGTTAGTCAGGAAACTTTGCCCCTTCCCAATCCCCTCACTGCCCTGCATAATTTTCGAGTCTTCACTTCTCCGTTCTGCATTGGTGGGGTGGGGTGGGAACAAATGTTCAACAAATTCGGGAGGAGTGTCTCACTCGATCAGTGGGTCGTAGTAGAAGGTGAAAGAGGCGGTGCTGTCGGCGGCCTTGATGCGGTAGACGCGCCGCTCGTCGTCGGCCGCGGGCGCCTCGTCCAGCTCCTCGCGCAGCCGGACGGCGTTGCGGTAGAGGCGGGGATCGTAGCGGCCCTTGATCTTGTCCCACGCCAGGCCAGGCATCACAGCGTAGCCGCGTCTGCGCACCAACCACTACGCTCAAACACCCGCGTCAACCCCCGCCAACACCAAGAATTGCATTTTGCAGTTTTTGAGAGAAAAAGAACATCCAAATGTCTAGGGTTATGGGGCTTTTATAGTGTATCTTTACAACCCAGAAAATCCTTACATTTTCTGACCGCCCAGCCCATACCTGTAACTGGGGGGTGGGTGGGGGCCCCACAGAATTTTTTCAACACAACCCACCCCGCCCCCCCCCCCTGAATTTTCCCAAGGGATTTTCACACAGTCTAAAACTATAAAAGTAAATGTTGTTTTATTTCAGTGCTTTTCAATTTTGAATGACCATAAAACAGCTAAATATCACTGTCTAGACCCTATTTATACCCACTTTTGACCAAAAAAGTACCAGTATAACTCAAAAAATGGCCAGCAACTCCCCCCCCCCTCAGAATTCGGCCATTTACTCCCCCCCCCCCAATCTCCCAGACCCGGTTACAGGTATGCCTCAACCCAGACGCAGGACCTCCGGTAAAAGGTACGCAACCCACCTACTGGCGCAACTGGGAAGCACCGGTGACAGCTGCTGACGCCACCGCCAGCAACGTCTCAACAGCAGGCCGCCAGCGCTCATCTCTCTACACTGTAGTGGTCAGCAGCTGCGACTCCCACGAGGTCACATAGATAGAGGTAACAACACACAGTTCAAAGTCGCGTCACGACCGAATATCGTTCTATTCTGCATCGTGCGTACGGAGAGTGCGAATTGGAACGCACGCCCACACAGAACGCCGCTCTTCTCTGCTCAGTGCTCATCGGTCGTCTTTCCTGATCGTGACGAGTCTGCAATAGCACCTCATTTTAAATTGTCGCTTCTCAATGTCGCTACTACGGGTCATTAGAGTACTGACGGCGATAGCTGCGCCGCGAAGTCGTAGAGGTCCGAGGCGGGCTTGTGCACCTCCTCGTTGTGGCCCAGCATGGTCGAGACCTCGACCAGCCGGAAGGCGGACACCGACTCCTCCTCGTCGGCCGTCTCGCTCGCCTGCGGCGGCGACTTGATCACCCGCGACACTGTCACCTTGTGCCGACCGCGCATGAACGCCGCTCCCTCCGCCCGGTACTGGAAGTCCAGTCTGCAAGTGCAAGGCCCCGCTTGGGAAAGAATACAGCCCACACGTGATCAGGGACCGGGGGTACCCACGCACCCATACCCATGCGTACCCTCCCGTCCCGAAGGCTTTTAGAACGACCCCCACCGAGGTTTTCATATTCCGGAAATTCTAACGAATCTTCTGTATAAAAATGACGAGGAATTTGCGCTGCTATTGGACTAGTTAGCCGGATAAGCACTCTTTCACGGGAACTTTCGATCCGTCGCGAAAAACCCGATTTATAAACCTCACTTGCCAAAATCACCGCCTCCAGCCCAGTCTGTATAGGCGCATTGCTGACCTGAGGCCGAGGGCGCGCACAAAGACCATAAAGTCCTTGTCGGGCGCGTGGACGACGGAGTCGATGACTTTCCTGATGGTCGCCTTGCACTGGTTGAGCGGGTCCGGCTCAGACATGCCCACGTAGCGGACGTGCCTGCCAGCAGACCCATTCCGTTCTGTCTGTACTCAGAAAACGACCTTAAGGCAAACAATTTCGAACCAAAAGTTGCGCAGCTCCGCCGCCTCGCTGGCCATTCGATTGCAGCGCGCGTGCACGACGACGGGGGCGCTGCGCTTGTCGGCCACTAAAGACTCGAAATTAATGCGCCAGCGCCAGCTAACGAAACGATCCGCCACTGGCGGATCCAGAAAAAAATTTTGGAGGGGGGAGGTATTTTGCAGAAGGGAGGAAGACCCTGTTGAACTTTTTGGATGTTGGGCCATTATGGCAGTGGTTTGGACACCTAATCGGTCCATTTTCGACGATTAACGAATATAAACGGCGCCGCAGGCGAAAATTTTGCTGTTTTCGACCACCTAAAGCAATTTTATGCTGAAAACTAGGCCCACTAGGCGTGTTTCATCTCCCACCGCCTATCCCTTTCCCCCCTTTCCCCCCCCAGATTTCCGATTTCGGGAGGGGGAATTCCCCCTTTCCCCCACCCCTGGATCCGCCAGTGCGATCCGCACCGAGATTGAAGACGTAGACGCGATGGTCGAAGGGCTTCGCGCCGGGCGGATTGTCGCAGAGGCCCTTGAGTCGCGAGTAGAGGTCCTCTAGGCGGTCCTCGTGCACGGCGCCGTAGAGGATGCACTCCTGCGTCAGTCCCGCCGCCATCGTCGCCGCGTTCTCAGCCGCCGCCGCCGTCGACAGCGCCGACGACACCGACGACGTCAGGTGACGGTGACGCTCCGTCCACGACGCCAACTGCGCCGGCGACAGGTCCGGCGGCTGCCGCATCCCGACAACGAATCTGCTCCCTCTAGATTGTTTGGAAATCAAATTCAATTTTTTTGGCAATTTCCAAAATATGCAACCGATACAACCACAACCGATACAAGGGATTATTGTTCCCGCCTCCAGTTACTCAAAGCGAAAGTTAGTGAAGGCGGCCACCAATGTATCAAACTGAACCGTGTGAGAAAGGGAGGGGGGATGCGAGGGAGGGGGGGGGGGTGCAGACCAAAAAGAGACCACACAATGAAAAATTGTTCAACAAAATTGCGGATGTACCTTTTGGTCAACTACGGGTTAAATGGGGTCTAAATTACGTTACATTAGGTGTTCGGTCATAAAACACTTGAACGAACGCAAAAACAACATTCGGCAAAGGGCAATCAATATGCTCCGTCTACCCCCCGAGGGCCGTCTGCCTGCCCTGAGACGCTCGATTTTCCTACCCCTTTCTTGCAGGCATAGTACGCTTGCTTGGCACTGCGTGGCAGATCTTGAGTAGAGCTGCTGGCGCCCAGCCCGCCACCACGGTCTCGCGCCACCGTCTTGAGAGCCTCTCGCGGCGGCATCTGGTTCCTGCTCCTCTCAGCCAAGTCGTCCAAAACACTGGGCTTCGTCCTGCACAAACTACTTTGTCCATTATAGTTGTTGTTGTAGTCAAACAAAATAAAAATGGATTAATGGAACCTAAAAAACGGCGACAGCCGCCTTTTCGCGTTCCCATGCGGTGACGGCGTAAAGTCGAAGGGCTCAACTTTCCACTGATATTGAACGAGACAGGACAATGGCTCATCGCTTCCTTGTGCAAATAGCTTGTACACGCGTTTGACGAAATCGGTGTCCAAATCGTTGTGATTGTAGTCGGAGCGCAAGAGCTTGTAATCGTGACCGACTTGGTCTTGTCGGAGACCCTTCTTTCTGGTGATCAGCGCCACTTGCCCAAACTCATTGAGCCGCAGGAAGCAGTTGATGCTGCGAATTGGCAGCCACTTCCCATATCCATCAGTCTCTGCGTGCTGCCGACGTGCCGACGTGCATCACATATGCACCCTCCCACCATCCCTTGGGCAGCTCTCCGAATGGCGCGCGACGCGCCTCCACCGTGCCCATGCTGACATTATATAAGATCTGGCCCACTTCTGCGGCCTTTTGATAGAACTGACGTCCGAGCCACTCTGTCGCCCCTGTTGGGGTGTCCAAATTTTATATTTGGTAATAATCGCGTAAGCAGTGTTGCAAAAGCCACCCCCCTCTTAGTCCTTACCGCCCGCCCCACCCACACCCTGAGTTTAAAACTACCCCTTCACAATTTCTCTCCAGGGCGGGGAGGAGGAGATCACATTTTTTTTTTGCAATTTTGGACAGGATATTTTTGTCTGCTAACGTGATGTGGCACGACCTGCACAAATACCGAAATAACACTGCAAACCCACATAGGTGGGGTCAGGGGTGTAGTAGGGGGAGGGGGCTCGGCAGAGAGGGTTCATCCCCCCCCACTGACCATCGGCATCCTGGATCAATTCTGGGAAACCCCCTCTATATTGAAAACATTACGCTATTTAATCCATATTCTGACTCATGTTGGACAAAAGTACCCATTTACGCGCTAGTTCGGTACAGAATCCCCCTCACAAATTTCTTATCACCCGAAATTTTACCCCCGAAATGGGTCTAGACCCTCCACCCACCACCCCAAAAACCCCCCCCCACTGGCTTGAGACCCAACCTACACCTGTGCAAACCCCCCACCCCAACCCAAAGGATTTTCCTCTACCTCGACCAGGTGCGATTTGCTTGGGTACGTATGTTTCAAACTGCTGGTCATAAATAATTGAAATAAGGACACCCCTTCTGCTGCCGTCGAATGGTCGCCCTCACCGGCTCGGTTCAAGGTCCGTTTCTCTGGGGAAGGACGTTGGTCTTGTCGCTTCTTTCGCGGGCTTTTGACGGGCGTCGACTCCGCCAAAGGGGAAGGAGGGCCGTCGATGTCGAACCGCGAGGAGGCAGCTGCATACGCGACGGTTTCTTCTCTGCCAACCGTGGCAATATGGCCGTCGTCACCGTGGAGCTCGTGTTCGAACAGATTGTGTTCGCGTAGTTCAAAGCTGTTCTCGAAGCTGACGTGGCACGCCGCGCACCGCTCTTTCTCGGCCATCTCTAGCTTTCTTTCCGACTTTTCCAACACACGATTTCCGACTTTCGCTTTGAGTAACTACTAACTAACTGGAGGCGGGAACAATAATCCCTTGTATCGGTTGTGGTTGTATCGGTTGCATATTTTGGAAATTGCCATTTTTTTTGGCGTATCTTCAAACCCGTCACGTCACGTCACCGTCACGTCACGTCACCGTCACCGTCACCCACCGTAGTAAGGAAAATACTGTAACGCGGACGTTTAAACATCTTAATTCGGTTTTTTAACCTGTTTGCGATGTATTTTTGTAACTTATTGAACGGATAACAATGCAGAAGCACACACTACGAAGTCGAGACACGATCCACCAATATTATGTTTGCAGGGTTGTCGTTTCCAGTTGCGCAGACCACGCGCAACATACCTGTTGGCGGAGGTGAGTTGACGACGGCCGGTGCAGTGTTTATTTCTGCTGGTTGTGTAAAACTGCTGGCCAGCACTTTTACACAACCAGCAGAGTTAGATACTTATACGTGTTTATTTCTGCTGGTTGTGTAACTCTGCTGGACAACTTGCACAAAGATCTTCATCTCACTGCCATCTATAGCCAGTCAGTTTGATTTGTTTTGCATCAGAAGCGTTTGTTTCAGTGCTTGTTCAGGTCAGTATTGTTTGTGATACACAGTTGACACTGACACAAGGCAAATAGGCATTGAGCAATGATGAGCGAAGACGAAGATAAGTCTTTTCACCAAGGTCATTCGTCTAGCAAACAGGCTGAGGCACTGAGCAGTCACAGAGGTGTCAACAAAACAATTGCTTTGATCAAGCCGAAGTACTACTGTATACGCGTACATATGTTGTTGGTAGAGCGCGATTTCCTCTGTGCCCTGTAGGTGCAGCTTTTTTACCTCACATCGCTTTTTACCTGGCGCGCTTATTACGTCGCGCTTTTTACGTCGCGTTCTTTAGCGTGACCCCTTCAGCTCACCTCATCGTCATCGCTCAGCACAAAGTCCTTTGCGTGACGTTGCAGCAAACCGGTACTGCAGCATACTGCAGCAACATTCGTCAGCAGCCTTTTGAATTTCAATTAAGGAAAAATTTGCAGGTGGCTGCAAAAAAAGGTGAATATGTGACGCTATTTTGTTAAAGTCCAGTTTGAAAAAAAGGGGAATTAATTAAGGCATGCTCATTGGTGTATAACCACCTACACTTTGCAGCTGATCAACTTCAGTTTGAACAAACCGTGTATAAAAACTGAACCAAACGCAGCAACACGTCACATATTCGGCATTTTTTGTGTTCGCAGCCATATTTTCCCACTCCCAATTAATTTTAATTTTTTTTGTGTTCGCGTGCATAGGAAGGTGCAGTGGAAATTTTCAGGACGTAACTAGACTGGAACACAGTGCATTCACATATGCCGCATGACTGAATGCCACATGGTTGCGAGACAGGCAGGAAGGACCCCATGATCTTGTACATGGAACACGATGCAGGCGCACGTACATACGCACGCGCGCAGGCACGCATGCATACACGTAAGCACTCACAAGATGTAAAATGGTGCATTGCACTATGCAAACGTTGTAGAAGCAGTTCATCATTGGTTGAAATGCCAAAAGGGGACTGACGAATGGAGCCAGTACAGTATGTATGCATGCACATCACTAACTGTAGTGGCAACCCACATGTCACAAATGTTAGCAGGGTGCCGATTATTTAACCAGGAAATGTGGCTGTGCCAGGTCCATGGTAATCGCCAATGGCAACGCATTGTCAGAGAGAGATGAGATGTTAAAGGATTGCTGTTGCGTTTTGGCTGAATGAGGATGGCTCACACAACAAATGCCGAATATGTGACGTGTTGCTGCGTTTGATTCAGTTTTATACACGGTTTGTTCAAACTGAAGTTGATCAGCTGCAAAGTGTAGGTGGTTATACACCAATGAGCATGCCTTAATTAATTCCCCTTTTTTTCAAACTGGACTTTAACAAAATAGCGTCACATATTCACCTTTTTTTGCAGCCACCTGCAAATTTTTCCTTAATACAGTGTTTTTTCGTAAGACACACATTGATACGATAAAACCTATGCAGGCACGCACGGACGCACGCTCGCACGTATGTACGCACGCACGCGCGCATGCTTTTCAAACTTTCCACAAGTTCAAAAAATCAAAAAAAAAATCGGCAGAACCTAGAGAAAAGACCAAAGTGGAAGGGTGGGGCAACAAGTCGTTATCCCTCTTGCAGGGACACGTGCAAAAGCAAAGCCGCCATCGGGAGTTGAACTGGCGACCTCTCGATCGGTAGTCTGATGCCTTACGGATCGCGCCAAAGCACTGACAGTCAAACCCACTGTGCCCAAGCACTGACTCACAAAGTAAACCATAACTCAAGATTAAAGGTGGGTTTATACTTCGTTCTGTCCGAACACCGTGTAATGACCAATGACATCGCTCTTCAGAACTTTCGGATGTTATCATTCGGATGTTAAGATGTTAGTATTGAAAGATGTTCGTTACCGTACCTGACCAATTTTTTTCCAACTCAAATATTTTCGACTTCGGCAAATCGGCAAATGAGAATCGGCAAAATGAGGTTTATTTCCAAAAGGCGATGGCTGAAGAGAGCGATTATGGGCCTGGAGATTCTCAAGAGTGTGCCGCGCAACTCGTCGGTGGTATGTGTACCCCATGTCGACACTGTCGACACCTGTCGACTTTCGGCACTGTCGACAGAGTCGTCTGCCGCCAGCTCCGTCTAATGCGGCTTTTGGACCCAGAGAGGTGCACAGGGATTTCTACTGAATGGATCGCGAAAAATGCGACGAATTGTAGAAAATGGTTCGGCCACCGATTCAGAAGAAAACGACGCACAGGGCTCCAATCTCTGCCGATGAGAGGCTCGCTCGCCATCACCCTCAGGTCTACTTGTTTTGGTTGCCCCACCACCCCAAAACCCTGGAGGTCGCAGCGGCAGGAAAACACCCCCCCTCCCACCAACAGTTTCGTCAGGATTTTTCGGAATTGAGGGGGCGGCTAATCTCGGGATTTTCCCAGAGGGGGCGTGCTGTAAATCCTCGGAAATTCTCCCTCCCTTTCCCGCCGCGCGCGCCCCGCCATCGTCTATTCCCCCCCCCCAAGACAAATTTAGGCGCCCCCCCCCGCCCCCCTCGAAATCGCACAAAAATTTGGGGAGGTGACGAGGAGGGGTTTGAATTTGGAACCGTGCCTTTATATCTACAACAACATAATTCTTCTTTTTTTTGTGAATCCACAACTGTCAACATCTTTTTTGTAATTCAGTGCCCGCTGCGTGGTCGAAAATACCTTTGCTATTTTGGCGGCGAAGTGTCTCATGTTCCGTCGGCAAATCGAAGCGGGCGGCGGATCCAGAAATAATTTTTTTTGGAGGGGCGGAGGGATTTTGCAGAAGGGGTTAAGTTTTTGGATGTTGCTGGGCCATTTCAGCGGTAGTTTGGGCACTTTATCGGTCTATTTTCGGCGATTAACAGGTGAAATCGGCCCTGCAGGTGAAAATGTTGCAAATTTCTACCGCCTACAAGCAATTTTATGAGGGAAAGTAGGTCCGCTAGAAACGTTTCTTCTCCCACCGCCTAGTTCCCCCCCCCCCTAGATTTCCGATTTCGGGAGGGGAGTGGGTCCATTCCCCTCCCCCTGGATCCGCCGGCGAATCTAAGCGCACCCAGAGACAGTGAACAAGATGGTCAAGGCGTATGATCATTTGGAAATCGCGTGTCACTCAGCGTTCGCCTTCCTCTCTGAGCTGCCGCAGGCGCGTCGTGTCGAGAATGCGGTTGAGTTCCAGCGTCGCCTCGCGCAACTCGTTGTTGGTCAGGCAGTGCAGGTGATCGCCGACAGTCCTGTAAACAAATGCACGACATGCACTATTCGACCCTGCCCAACTGCACCCCCCCCCCCCTTCAGATATGCGACCTTGGGGAAATACCAGTAGTTGGGTGGGCGTTGGAAAATAGTGGGGCCCCCCAACCCCCCCCCCCCCCAGTTACAGGTATGGTGGTGGGGGCAAGGAGGTGTGTAGGTGGGGGGGGGGGGGCTCCCTCCAGGATTTTTGGATTTCGGCATCACTTTCAGCTACAGGATGGGCCCATACGCGCCCATATGGGGGGGGGGGGAGGTTGAGACTCATTACTCTGCAGACACCCACCCCACCAATAGGTGCCAATTGAAATTTCGTTGAAGGTTAAAAATAGGGGACTTCATAAATCATAACCATTAAAAAAAACCGCAGATATTTATTTGTTTTACATTTCGGATAGCATACGTTATTATATTTACATTTAAAATTAAACTATAATGATGGTCGGGATCGCATTACCCGCCGCTTCGGCGCTTTCAAGAGGGACGCAGACGGCGTGGGCGATGTCAGCGCAGGCGTTGAGCTTTGCCTTTGTAGAGACTGTAGATACTTCGGTTCTTGTAGAGACTGTCGCGCTTGCCCCAAGGCGGCGGCTGCAGCTTCCCCGCCTCCGTCAGCCCCTCTTTCCCCTCGTCGCCGACTTCAAGCTTCGCTGACGACACGCGTCTGCGTTTCCAGGCCCGTTTTGGCACTAAAAATCCCCCAGAACTCATTTCTCACAAAGCTAGGACCGAAAAATTTAAAGCACGCACTTTCCTCAGCTTTCGCCATCTGCAACTTTCCTCGTTCCAAAGTCAAGAGAGAAATGTCGATGGTTTAACATGCAAAACGAACAAACTGACACCGTTGTTCTTTCAATTTTTTGAACTGACACAAATGACACCCGCGACGATCAATTGTTGGCATGTTCGTCAATATTTTGGTGTCCGAACAAGCGGAAGTATAAATTGCAATCTGTCATTTTGTGTCATTTATGCAAATTCTGTCAGTACGAACAAAAAATAACGGAGTATAAACCCAGCTTAACAGCACCTAGCACAAATTACTTCAGAAGCTTTTCTTTCTAAAAATGTGAGTTGTAGACGCCTGTGCAGTTTCAAAACAAAATGACGTGTTTTGATTTTTGCTTTCAAACAGTTTGGGACATATCTCTGTACTGCGACCGAGTATGCATACGTGCTATAGCGCGTTAGATAGCGCGTTAGAAGGTGATGTTAGTCCAGTAGGAAAACACGAAAAACCTTGACATGATTTCAAAAAGTTGTCAAAATCGACCATACTATTGACATTATCTCGAGATAGGGAACGCTAACAAAGGAACCCATTTAGGTTTTTAAGAGCCGATATGAGTCGCCAATGTCTGGCAAGTTTCATTCCAATAGCATAAGACGTTCGAGAATGGCGCACGAAAAACCTCGAAAAAAACGTGAAATTTTCGGAGGTATTGACCCCTTACAGTAAAGCAAGGAAACGCGTTATGGCGCATTCGATGCCCCAGAAGAAGGCGGTTCATTTGCGCCATAACGCGTCGAAATCCGTTCAGGCAATCAAAAGTTATAGGCGATCGAAAATTCAAAAACCCGCATTGAGAAGTGGTCACATATTAGGGTTGTACGCTGACGCGTACACCCTGATAAATAAATGCAAAGCAACTCGCGAATGGCTCGACATACATGCGCGTACGATGGCGCGATCGAGTCCGCTCGACACCGAGACGTTTTTTTTTTGGGAAGTTGTCAATAGCTGCATGCAAAATACGGTAATGACGATACATTGTACATACCTAGGTGCTATGTACATTATGTGCATGCGTGCATGCACATGCAGTTGTGCTATATTGCTGCGTCAGAGCATAGTGATGTAAAGTATGGAAATGATCACCATGACTAGGCGGTCAACTTTTGTGTTTTAGCCGAAGTGATCGGACCTATCCACATCAAGTTTCTTGCGAAGCAGCCCATTTTGACAGTGTGCGTGCGTGCGTGCACTTCTGCAGTGCCATATTGGTTCGTCGGAGCGTAGTGGTGTAAAGAACCAAAATGATCTACACGTGCAGGCGGTCAACTTTTGTGTTTTAGCCGAAGTGATCCGAGCTACCCACATCAAGTTTCTTGTGAAGCAGCCCATTTGACGGTGTGCGTGCGTGCGTGCACTTCTGTAATCTCATATTGGTTCGTCGGAGCGTAGTGGTGTAAAGAACCAAAATGATCTACACATGCAGGCGGTCAACTTTTGTGTTTTAGCCGAAGTGATCTGAGCTACCCACATCGAGATATAGCGATTTTCCCGGAAGTGAAAATATTTTGGTGCGTCGGAGTGCATTGGCCCTAAGGAATGAAATGTTCCCCACTGATTGGCGATCAACTTTATTATTGACCTCAAAGCGATCCGAGCTAACCACACCGAAATATCGCCGTTTTTCACTAATTCCCCAAGAGCTTAGAGACATATTGGTGCGTCTGGGGTGACTAATTTTTTCAAAGGGGTCTATTCCAGGTCATGGCGATCAACTTTCCCCATTTTAGCAAACCTCTCAGACCAACGGTTGAAGCGCCTATAGAGGACAAACATTTCTTCCAAAATTTTAATTAGCTAATATCTCATTATCAGTAATCAAGTTTTAGGTTTAGTGGCTTGGCATAGACTTGCCATAAGAAACTGTTCAAGGAAATCAAAAAAATTGGGGGCTTACTCGGCACTTTTTGGAGTTTTACTCTTGGTGGAAACCACCCGAAAAAACGGCTATGTCCAAGAAAAATCGCCAAATCGACGATATCTCAAAATCGGAGCTGCCTATCAAGAAATCCTTTGGGCGTCTATTTTCTTTGCAATAGCTGCAGATGCTGTCCAAGTTTCATATCGATACCTTTAGCCGTTCACGAGTGGCGCTCCAAAAACCTGGCAGAGAACATGAAAAAAAAAAAGCCACAAAATTGGAACATTTTTGGAACTATTGACCCCTTACAGTAAAGCAAGGAAACGCGTTATGGCGCATTCGATGCCCCAGAAGAAGGCGGTTCATTTGCGCCATAACGCGTCGAAATCCGTTCAGGCAATCAAAAGTTATAGGCGATCGAAAATTCAAAAACCCGCATTGAGAAGTGGTCACATATTAGGGTTGTACGCTGACGCGTACACCCTGATAATAGTAAATCAGAATAAGAACAAGTCCAGGAGAGCTACACAGTGTGTGAGGGACCAGCAGAAATAAACAAGAACTGACTGGCTATAGATGGCAGTGAGACGGAGTTCTTTGTGCAAGTTATCCAGCAGAGTTACACAACCAGCAGAAATAAACACAACACCGGCGCCGCCCACAGACGACGAGCTCGGCCCGCCTGTCGCTCCCTGGGGTGCGCGGTCGACGACAGCGCACGTCGGCATCACACTGACGCGGCGCTGCGGCCATTCCTGCAGGCATCGACTGAACGTGGCGACGCGCAATGGCACCTGTCGAATCCGAATCCCAATCCGAATCCAAATGCCAGAATCGTTGCCCAAGCCTCTCTCTGCCAGTGTCAACTGAGTTAGCCATGACGTTTCAGCAATTCTTTCTCGTCAACAAACTTCAAGCAACATTTCTCGCACGACACGAATACATACGGATTCTAATCCTGCGAACCTCCTGTTAAAAAATAAGAATCAACATTTAAATATCAGCGTTACAGTATTTTCTTTACTACGGTGGGTGACGGTGACGGTGACGTGACGTGACGGTGACGTGACGTGACGTGACGGGTTTGAAGATACGCCTTTTTTTTAGTAGAAATTTTCAACTACCGTACTTTGAAGAACACCGGGTAAACGAAGGCAATTGAAGAGGCAGAAGCAGAGATAATGGGAGTAAAGGGAGGGATCAGCACTTCACTATTACATTACGGTACTCTTGGTGCATTTACGGTGTTTAAGGAATTCAAACGCGGTAACGGTGCTAAACGATCGTCAATATAGCCACTCTTCAAAAAGAGTTAAAACGCGCCACACGATAACTAAGGATAACTCAGGTGCACCACACCACCAATGAGGATGGCTGGCGGACGCAATGCTGCGTGCGCACTGCGCGATGCTGGCAACAACCGCTACTCGAGCGAGCATCTTGCGGCAGGTACCTGTCTCTCTGCATCACCATTCTAGACTGTCTACGTAGATCAGCAAACGCCGCCATTGCCTGGCCACAAGCTCAATGTGAGAAAGGAGGAGGGTTGGAGGAAGAGCCAGGACCATCCACCTAAAACAAGAGGTTCCTGTCTGCAATGGCCCGCAGCGCCCTCGGTCGTCGTCTTGGAACGCGGTAACGTTGACCAGCAGGGATAGCGCAGCCCCTGGAACCCTAGCATGCCGGGTTGGCAGCTGTGTGGTAACCAACTCCTCGCCAGCTCGCCGCTTGATCGTTTGTCGTCCGACTCCGGGAAAGGTAGGCCCATCCATACAACGACTCTGTGGTCGTCTACCTGAGAGATACAGTCGCAGATACCAAGCAATTCCACAAGGCCGAGACAGTCCAAACAAGCAGCCGCAACCGCCCCTTGCCGTTTCAACAACAACGACAGATCCGCAATTATAAACATGCTGAGCAAACAGTAACAATGTAATCTTAAAATGTTAAACGAAGTACGGAAATTGCGTGGAACAGAACGATTTTGAATTGACGATGATTTGCGTATCGGCGAAATTTCGGCGAAAATTCGGAAAAAAAATGCGTAGTGAAGTGCATATTCCCCAAGGGAGGTCGAGGCGTGTCGAGACGTTCCCCTAAAATACTGTAGAAAATACCGGAGATACTGTAGAAAATAGCGGAGATACTGTAGAAAATAGCGGAGATACTGTAGGCGCCAATTTAAATTGTTTGTTCGTAATTTTTCTGTCGTAGTTAACGGTCGTTGCTGCTGCCGCCTGCTGTTCGTCTTCCGGCGGCCTCCAGCCTGTGCCGCACGATCCGTCGGCAATGTCGACAAGGACCGCCGACACGTCGGCCGACCGAGTAACGCGTCGGTGCGGCCGTGCGCCGATAGCGACTCGTCCACAGCGTCCCGCCCTCCGTCGACAGCAAGCGTCGTCGCTGCCGTCAGTCTCCTGTCGTCTAACCAGACTCTGCCGGAAGACTCCGTCGGCAGCGTCAAGAAGCCCCTGCGACGGGCGGGGCGGCGCAACGCAGCAGCGCGCGTTTGCCAGCGCTGTCGACGCGCCGTAAGCAACAGCCACCGTGCCGTCCGACAGCGTCAGGGCATTCGTCTGCAGCGTAAGTCGTCGCCAACAAGTGTGTGGTACCTTGATACAGCCAAAACGCTATCCAGCCGGGCAACGCGTCGGTGCGCGCGTGCATCGCTGTCGACTCCGTCAACGGTCGTGTCGTCTCGTCGTCAATAGCGGCTCGTTAACAGCGTGCCGCCGTCCGTCGACAGCGCGCTTCGCCGCTGCCGTGTGTCTCCTGTCGTCTCGCCAGACTCTGCCGACTCCTTCGGCAGCATTGAGAAGGGCCGCCGACCAGCGGGGCGGCCGAGCAACGCGGCGGCGCCCGTGTGCATCGTTGCCGACTCGACGTCAAGAGCCACCGGGCGGGCGAGACGTGTCGACAGCGTCTGGGCCTTCGTCTACAGCGTAAGTCGTCGCCAACAAGTGTGTGATGCCGTACGACGACAGCCGGCCCGTTAGGCAACCCACCAACGCGTCGGCGCGCTCGTTCATCCCTGGCGACCCTTCGTGAACCGTCGTCTCGTTTCGTCAACTCAAGTCTGGAAGCGGTGTCGCAGCGCTCCGTCTTCTGGCCAACAGGCGGTGCCGGCTCCGTCGGCACGGCGGTGTCGACAAGAGCCGCCGACCGACACGCTAGCCGGAGCCGGCCCAGTAACACGGCTCGTCGTCACTCGTCAACGCCCAGCGTGACTGCTCTGTCGGCGGCCGAGAGCGAGCTGGACGCGCGCGCGGCCGCCCGCTCCGTACGAGTACGAGCTGCGCACGGCGGTCAAGTACGTCTCGCACCAGGCTTCCACAGGTGCGTCCTTGCCAGCGGACTCGATTGCCTCGGTGTCAGCACCAGGCAACTGGGTTCTGAATGTTCAGTGTGGTGTTCATCAAGAAGAGCGCGGTGCTGGACGGCGCGTCGGCGGGCGGGCTGTGTGGGCAGCTGCGCTTCTGGGCGGCCCCATTCCGCCAGTCGGTCGTCGTCACAAGCCCGCCAGCAGTCGAATGGCGCCGCCGGACGCCTTCCACACTCTCGCCACTCAGGGGTCTTCAGCATCTGATCCAGCCCAAAAGGCGACGGACGACGGTCGCTGCGGCGACTGCTTCCGCTCCCTCGTCTCGTCGTCTCGAGCCGGCTACGCCGATCGCTTCTCGTCAGACTTCGACTACCTGACGAAGAACCGGCTTGATCACGACCATCATCAGTTCATTCATTTCCCTTACGGAAACGGGCGTACGGGTTCTAATTTCTAACGAACTGGGCGCGTCCCCTGCAGAATGCATGCGAAGTTTCTGCGGGCATCTCATTCGTCGTCGCGGCGATGTAGCGCTGTGCCATTTTTGTGTTGTCGTTGCCAATGTTGTCGTGTCGGTAACGTGTGCCAGCTAGTGCAATGCGCATGAGCTCCTTCCTTACTACTTAGTGCGTTTGAGAAGAAACGTGTAAGCCTGGCAGAGTTGCACCGCAGACTTCATGCGTTTAAACAACTGTAATTTGTTGGAAAATTGAATTGTATTGTTTGATTTCCTACTGGTGAGTCTGTCGCAGTTAGAGCTAGATTGTATAAGCGGCGGAAACGTAGATATTTTAAATTTGCGCGCATTAGGGGAACTGAATGGATCTGCACAGCATTGTTGAAACGCCTATTATAAAAGCACAATGTCTGTCTGTGTGCAACGCGACCCCAAGCGTTGTGCTGCTTGGATTGAGTTGATTCTTTTTGCTACAGCTTCGGGTGTTGCCTGTGATAGCTGAAAAATAGCCAACTCAAAAATTATTTTGAATTTGCGCCATACAGTAACCCATAGCAATGACATTTCATGTGGGAATTCAGGTCAAATCTGCTTGGGACATATGTAATCGACCACGCTGATCACGAATATCACATTCGTTTTCCAATGCGATACCGTAATCACGATATACGGCACATTGAATATGCAAATTGCATTTGATCAAATTTTAGTATTCTGTGTCAAATCTGCTTGGGATGCATGTAATCGACCGTGCTGATCATGAATATCACATTTGTTTTCCAATGCGATACCGTAATCACGAGATACGGCACATTGAACATGGAAATTGTGAACAATTAATATTGTAAATTGGGGGTGCAAAACAATATGAACATATGTAATTGACAATGCTGGTCACGAATCAGCCATTCGTTTTCCAATCCACCCACAACAGTAATTCTATGCTACAGCAGGGGATGGTGGGGAAGTTGTCAAATTTGAATTTGCGCACAGAAACTGCACCCAAATAACTCATTGCAACAGATTGAGCTGTGTGGTGGATGCATTGGGCTGAAACTTGGTGTGCAGGTGCCACTTGAGGTGGGGAGAGTGGGGGAGTTGTCAAATTTGAATTTGCGCACAGAAACTGCACCCAAATAACTCAATGCAACAGAATGAGCTGTGTGCTGGATGGATTGGGCTGAAACTTGGTGTGCAGGTGCCACTTGAGGTGGGGAGAGTGGGGAAGTTGTCAAATTTGAATTTGCGCACAGAAACTGCACCCAAATAACTCAATGCAACAGAATGAGCTATAGGGTAGATGCATTGAGCTGAAACTTGATGTGCAGGTGCCACTATTGCTGTGTATACCTGTAAGGGTTGTCCACATGAAAGAAAAACCGACAAACCATGAAGTGGCTCGCGCTAAAAACGCCGAATATGTGACAAGCAAGTCGATGAGTCATACCATTGTATGCTGCATTCCATTCCACTTCAATGATGTTATACAATCGTTTTTCAAAATGGGCTCCACTGTAAGGCTCTTATACAATCTTTTTTCAAAATGGACTTCAGTATTGCTCGCATACCATGGTTTGCTTTTCAAGCTGAATACTGTCTAGGGTAGTCACATATTCCCCTTTTTTGCAGCCACCTGCAAATTTTTCCTTAATACAGTGTTTTTCCATGAGGTATATCTATATTACTAAAGCACAATGTCTGTCTGTCTGTCTGTGTGCAACGCAGCGCAGAGAGTTGTACTGGATGGATTGAGCTGAAATTTTGTATGAACCTGCCGTGGGAAACTTCACCGCCATTTAAGGGTCGGATTTGCGATAGCTACCGTAATCCGTGAGTTACGCAAATTTTGCATACGTGTTTGATCGAATTTGAGAATTCAGTGTCAATTCTGCTTGGGACGTATGTGCTGATCACGAATAATCGTGCTGATCACGAATAATCGTGCTGAATCGACCGTGCTGATCACGAATATAACATCCGTTTTTCAGTACGATACCGTAATCGCGAGATATGGCAGATTGAATATGCAAATTGCGCTTGATCGAATTTGAGAATTCAGTGTCAAATCTGCTTGGGATATGTGTAATCGACCATGGTGATCACGAATCTGGCATTTGTTTTCCAATCTGCTACAGTAATGACAAGATATAGCATTATCCTTTTCTACAGTAGTATGACTGCAATGCAGCACAAAGTTCTGCTGGATGGATTGAGCTTGAGCTGAAATTTTGTATGAAGCTTGCTTGGCACATTTTACCATCAAAATAAGAGTGGCACAACTGAAGCTATCGTAATCCATGCGTTATGCAAATATACATACCTGAATTATATGATAATACACCACATTTTATGGGTGCTTCTGACTTATCAGAAGTGTTTAGAAAACAGTTCCGTACAGATCAATGGTGTAGTGGTTATGCTGTCCGTTACTTTTCTGGAGGTCCTGGGATCAAACCTCTGCCACAAAAATACTTGTAACTTCTTTGTTTATAACTTTTTTGTTTTGCACATGTTTATGCTATAAAAACTTTGAACTTTTTAGTATTTTAATACTTTGTTTTACAGGTGTTAACGCTATAAAAACTTGTATTACACGCACATGCACGCACGCACGCACGCCAAGCTCGCAGACACGGACGCCGAAAAGCACGCATGCAGGCACGCACGCACGCACACGCATGCACATGGACATGGACACGTGCATGCACGCACGCGCACGCTCGATCGCACGCACGCATGCACGCACACACGCACACACACATGGACGCACCCACCCACGCACGCACGCGCACTCATGCACGCACGCACACACACACACATGGACACGGACACACGCAAGCACGCACGCACGCACGCACGCACGCACGGACTCGCGAGTGGGCGCATGCACGCATGTGCGTGTATGTGTTAGCGTTTTAGTGGTGCATTGTTTAAGTTTTTGTTGGCGTTGAGCACTGAATGTTGACGCATTAAACGTAATAAATAAAATACTGTGGTGCGTTTCGCCCGGTCCAATGGCCCAATGAACTTGGCCCAATGGCCCAATGGCCCAATGGCCCAATTTTCCCGAAAAAGAAAGCGGCTGAAAACATTTCATGCGTCCGCGTCCGCTGCTGCATCCGATGAAAACTTTCTTAATTTTAGGCTTTGCTTAGGCTTAGTCCAGACTTTGCTTAGGCTTATGCTTTGGCTTTGATTTGGCTTAGGCTTATGCTTCGCTTAGGCTTAGGCTTAGGCTTTGCTTATGTTTCGGACGCAGCGGACGCGGACGCAACAATATGCTTTGCCAAAAAACGACGACGTAAGGAAGAAACAAGCCCAAGCCCGCCGAAAACCGCCCGCCCACGGCGCGCTGAAATGGAATCGGAAGCGTCTGACCGCAATCCTAGCTTAGACCAGGTCCAAAGGCCTTGCGCCTGCAGATCAAGGTGCATGAACATATGTGAGCAAGCATGCAGATTACAAAAAAAGCCAATTATTATTAGCTGACTCTGAAGGGCTGATTAAAACAATTAGCCCACTGCCTATATGGGATTTATGGTGTGTCTGCTCAAGATGGTATAGTGCCTAATTTTTACTATCGAATGTAATGACTGGAGTTGTAATGACGCAAGAATAAAGCGTTGCAACAAAAAGGGTGAAATGTTTTCCTGTATTGCAGAAGTGCATTGGTTGCATTGGTTGACTTCCTTTGGCTTTTGCTGCAGCACTTTACAAATTCGTCATTGTTGTTTTTAAACTGAGCATTCGCAGCATGATTTTATGACACATTGTATTGATGATGAGTCAATACTGAGGACATGAAAATATTGATACCTTATCACTTCTGAGCACGTTTTTGATGATGAATGACAAACGACAAAAGAGATGAAAGGTTTCTCAGATATAGCAACAATCTCTGCCTATTCTCGCCCCCAACCCCCCATTGGTCATTGAGCTACTCGACCATTGGGGGCCTCTGGGCGATATACTATTTTCGGGCTCTCCCATTCTCTCCACCCCCCTCCCCCCGCCCTTGCATCGGTTCGTGGTCTTCTTTGTGTGCGCGTTTTGTGCGTGTTTCGGATTGTTCGTGTTGAGTTGCGAGAGCAAAACGTTTTTGAACATACACCACATACAAACAGACACACCGAAAAGCCTATGCTCTCCCCCTCCCCCCCATGCCACATAGCATCACCACAGAAAATAAAACAAAACTTCTGCAAATGAGTCTCAGCGCATGTCTCCAATTTACGTCATGGGTGTGTTGATATGAAATTTATTTAAAACAGAGTGGGTGTTACAAGCAATTCTTTAGTATTCATGCAAATGCGTTGGTTGACATGCATTGGCTTTGGTTGACATGCATTCCAACAATTTGCAGTTTCATCATTGCAGTCATTCATCATTGTACAAGTGCGTATTCTCAACATTATTTTATTTCATGAGACAAATGTTGAACCACTTTGGAACACTTTGCAAGCAGGAGTCCTGAGTTGAAGCGGCTAGTTTTTCTAATGCCTCGTCATATTTTTGGCCTTCAAACGCTTTCAAGGGATTAGTTTTTGAAGTGTATTGTAATCTTCTCTGCTTTTCGCAAGTTATTTTGTCATTATTCTCAGAATTCCATCACTGCCTCGTTAATTTCCGTTACTGCCTCGTTATTTTGCCACTGCCTCGTTATTTTGGCCTTATCATTCCGCCCTGACGCGGTCGAGGCAGCTACATATGAGGGTAAAAGAAGGCATGAGGCAGACAAGGAGACAATCGAAAATTGGAAAACATGCGTTTCGCGCTCGTTCGACTGCCAGCGAACAGCGATGTTTTAAGTTTATGATCCTGTGTTAGAACGAGCATCAGGATAAAAATAGACTGTTCCAAGAACAGAGAATCAGCAAATACTGATTGAGAGGCAGATGCAGAGATGGTGTGCATGCAATCAGACCGAATTAATCTATATTATTTCGGTTGGAAGAGCACCGACGACTGGTGCTCTGCTGCTCTGTCATCATCAACAATAAATTCTGTTGAACTGAGAGGCGCGCACGACCTTGACAGCGCTGGCGACTGTACTGCTGGCGTGTTGACATGTACTCTGTACATCAACTCCTCCGTAAACCGTGTGTCGCTTGGCTGGCTCCACGCATCTTGCGCCCACCTGTGCCCCGCCCGTAACCAAGACTACTTTCGAAACGACTCCTATCAACGGCACAGCGAGAGTGTGCGTGTGCGTTGGCGAGCTCGTCGACACTGCTGCATAACAGCAGAATGGCAGACGAAATCCGGTACGGAGTTCTCATTGGGTCGGGCGGCTTCGGCAAGGTGTACAGGGGTCGTTGGAAGGGCGACAAGGTGGCAATCAAGGTCGTGGAAGCGACCGATGACGCGAAGGCTGCCGTTGGGATGAGAGAGGCCCAGATTCTAGGGTGAGTTGGGGTGGAGAGGTTGTGGAAAGGAAGGGACGGCACATGAGGTGTCCTCTCATCCGACATGCAGCTGAATCACCCGAACATCGTGCGTCTGCACTGCGCGGAGAACCGCGTGGAGTCGGAGGCTCGTCTGGTGCTGGTGATGGAGCTGGTGGAGGGCGGCTCGCTGCTGCGCTTCTGCCGGCCCCAGTCGACGCTGACGCTCGAGCAGCGCCTCGGCGTCGCCGCCGACTGCTGGCGCGGCCTCGAGTTCGTGCACGCCAAGCGATTCTGCCACTGCGACCTGCATCCAAACAACATTCTGGTGATAAAAGGAGACCACGCTCACCACCACGACCAAGCGGGACAGCGCTGGAGCAATTGTTGCCGTTTTCAGGTCACCGACGATCTCTCCCAGGTGAAACTGTGCGACTTTGGCCTGGCGCAGATGAAGGAGGTCATGACGCAGACCATGGACACGGACAAGCCCCTAGGCACAGTCTATTACGACCCGCCAGAGAAGATTCTGCATCGCGAGAGGCACCCGCGTCTGTCCGACGTCTACGCCATGGGCTTGACCTTGACCGGCCTCTACGCAAAGCGCCTTTTTTGGAGCACAGAAGATGGAGAGCTCATGGACGTGGCCAGGGTATTGATTTTAAACTACAGATAAACGTTTAATTATCCTTAAATCACTGGGGCTTCTTCCTAGCAAGTCTAGGTAGCTTGGGCCTTTTAACCCCATCAAAGTAGGTACTATCATCAAGTTCATCAAGCTGTTTTGTACTTCTGAAACACCACGCTCTCTCCAGGTGATCTACTATCTGGGCATGCGCAATCCAGTGAAGAATCTGCCTGTCTGGAACGATGTGCCAATTGAATTGCGCGACTTGTGTTCGAGCGCGATCGCATGGGAGCGCAAGGATCGCCTGTCAGCCAGCCAGCTGCTCGCCAATACACTCGTGCAAATCGCGCGCGCAACCCGCACAAGCAATGGAGAAAATGAGCCCTGCATCGATTTTGTTATACAGGAAAGTTATAACGCAGAAGAGCAAATCAATGAGGTTACGCTGTGTTTAAAGAAACTGGAGCAGTACAATTTCAACTTTGCGAAGGATATTCTCGAAACTTTTTCGTCATCAAGAGCATGGGTCTGTCTGTACTGTTTTGACATTTTTGTGTAGACATTCAATTTAGTCAGAATTGCATTGCCGGCTGCAGATTTTACTTAGGCCAATGCAAATCGTATCGCCATGATTGACAATCAGGGATTTCTGACCTTTGTACACGCATCACTGGCGGATCCAGGATTTTCTGACAGGGGGGGCAAGCTCAAAATTTTTTTTCGGCTTAAATTTCAATTGGAGAGCTATATTTCGCGCGTTTGGCGCCAGAGCCCACTTTTCGCATATTTTTCAACACTTACAACAGGCAGTGACGCTACACACATTTTGCATTTTTGCGGTTCTTTAGGTTGTTTTTAGTAGAATACGTAAGACATTTTGTTCAAATTTTTCGAAATCGCGCCGCAGGCGAAAATTTTCAATGTTAACTGCCTCATTGCTTAGAATTTCAAGGAATTTAGCATGAGTTGTGGCCAAAAAGTATGCACAAAAGCGCGCGCCGCAGGCGAAAATTTTGGTTTTCCAACCTACATCTGAGCATTATGTTATTAAGGAAAATTTTGCAGGTGGCTGCAAAAAAAGGAGAATATGTGACGCTCCTTTAGGCCCAGTTTGAAAAAACGCGGTATTAAAAGTAGCCACTTCATCAGATGATCAACTTCAGTTTGGACAAACCGTGTATAATCGAACCAAGCGCAGCAACACGTCACATATTCGGCGTTTGTTGTGCTCGCTTGGATCACTGGAAAGGCAGTCCAGGCTGCATGAGGACCGAAGCCTTCCATTCCTTGGACTCAGAGACGAGAGCGGGCCTTGTCCTTGACTGGACGTCTATAGATGGCAGTTCCGTCCGTCCATAGGCACAGGCTAACAGAAGCGGAACAAAGATGAACGAGAATCGAAGATTGAATGTAGGGTATGCAATGTACTTGGTACTCAAGATCGTGAATTGATGGTGCATATCACTTACTGTAAGGGCAAGCCACATATTAAAAATTTAAGATGGGCAGGGTAGCGAAATTATTTATGCAGAGTCTTTGGCTGTGTGCCCTGTCCATCCATACAATGCCTAATGAATGATGCGCATCGTCGGAGAGATGAAAGAGTTTGTGAGGGTGGATTGATAGTGGTAGTGTTGTGGCTGTGTGCGATGGCTCACACAACAAACGCCGAATATGTGACGTGTTGCTGCGCTTGGTTCGATTATACACGGTTTGTCCAAACTGAAGTTGATCATCTGATGAAGTGGCTACTTTTAATACCGCGTTTTTTCAAACTGGGCCTAAAGGAGCGTCACATATTCTCCTTTTTTTGCAGCCACCTGCAAAATTTTCCTTAATACAGTGTTTTTTTGTAAAAGAAAGATTAATCAAAAACTCACGCACGCACAAACATACAAACCCACAGCAGCAGACCAGAACGGACGCATGCTCAGTGTTGCACCATAAAGCTTATGAAAAGCGTGTACCACTGTACACATTGTGCGTGCGTGCGTGCGTGTGTGCGTGCGTGCGTGCGTGCGTACGTGCGTGCTTGCGTGCGTGCGTGCGTGCGTGCGCGCGCGTGCGTGCGTGCGGGTGTGCAGATGTGTCATTTTCATGTATCAGGGGCTGTAGCGAGCATTCGTCTATAAATATTTTTCCCAGCTCAAAAAATTACCAAAATTCTGGTAAAAGAACCTAGAAAAGAGACAAAAAATGTGGAATGGACAGGAGACACTGCAGTAAAGCAACGCTGATGGGTTTCCCAAGGGGACACGCGTAAAGGCACAGGCAGGCGTTACTGGGATTCGAACCAGCGACCTCTTGATTTAGGGAACATGGTAAAAAGAAGAATGTGCCCAGTAAACCTGTAAGTTAAGAGAGCGTAGTGGCTCAGTGGTAATGCGTCGTGCTCGGCGCGCTCGTGGTCGGGGGTTCAACTCCCTTCCACTGAGGTCACTGAGTCACGAATCCCCTTGGGCAAGGGATGAATCGCTCTCATTGCCTCGGTGTAGGGCGGCTCCGGGGCTTCGGCCCGAAATCCGTGCCAGGTGGCGGCCCACCTTCCCTCGCGGGAGAAGAACGCCGTAGGTAGTGTTAGTGATACAGTGTTATTATGATGCATCGCCCCTTCGTACCCCGTGCGTTGGTTTACGGTCCCTGTACTGTGTCGGTGCTTGCATCAATAAAAACATTGATTTGATTTGATTTAAAAACCATAGCTGGCATGTAGCAAGAGTCCCTCCGGCGATTTCATTTTTTGATGTGGAGCATAGGCCGTAGGCACCGGCATAGGATGCCTGCGAGGTTTCCGTCCAATTGATGCAGGCGCGAGTGGGCGACGAACCAAGAAGCTTGTTATGTAAAGTGGGTCCTGCCATCTCCAAAAACTTCTCGGTAATGCACAAGCGTGTGGAAGCGTGCTATGACTTAATCGATTCCCCCTTTGAATGCGCTTCTTTTGAGCTATCACGCGCCAGAATTCGTTCAGGAAATGAAAAATAATGCACGATCATAGATCCAAATTTTGCCCAAAATGGCGGTGCGCCAAGAGGGTCGAGCTGCGAAACATGGAAATCGGAGCGCTCCCATTCTCGAAAGTCACCTATTCCAGGTCCAGACGAGTAACTTTCATCATTACAGCACAGCTCTGCGACGAACGGTTGAAGCGTCTATAGCTAACAAACTTTTGGAACAAAACACCTAAAAAATGGCCTTTCGAAGAGGGCTGACAGAGACACGGGCATCGGAGCGCTCCCATTTGTCGAAAGTAACCTATTCCAAGTCTGGACGATTAACTTTTGTCATTACAGCACAGCGGTGTCACGAACGGCTGAAGCGCCTATAGGTCACAAACTTTTTTTGGTCGGATTTGCCGAAATTTTGGTTGCCAATATCTCATTATGTGGTGAGAATTTCAAATATCATGCAAGCGCCCCAGACATTCTTTGTAAAGCTGTTCACGAAAATCAAAAAATATTTGGGGGTTTACTCGGCTTTTTTTCGACTTTTACTCTTGTCAGGTTTTGGCCAAAATAAAACGACTATGTTTCGAAAAATGACCAAATCGGCCATAACTATAGATCCGAAGCACCTAGATAAATTTACCTTGGGGCACTAAATTGCCATCATATACTACGTGCTCACGCCAAGTTTCGTCCCAATCAACAGTAGCGTTCCAGAGCGGCGACCCTAAAAGTGTGTGCAGAACATGAAAAAAAAAACACCACTTTTTTGGAACATTTTTGTACAATTCGTCTTAACGCGTTCGAGTACCAAAACGCGGGACGGCTCATTCGATTCCGGTCCAGAAGGCGGTTCTTTTGAGCTATCATTCGCCACAATCCGTTCAGGCAATCAAGAGTTATAAGCGACTGAAAATTCAACAAACCGCATTGAGGAAGTGCTCACATATTAGGGTTGTACGCTGCCGCGTACACCCTGATTGGGCGAAACAGTCACATTAGGTCAGCTTGCATCCCTTGCCCCCTTTACGTGCCTTACGTGCATCTCTACTTTGGATGGGCGAGCTGAACCAAAATATAGAGTCAAAACCTTAGTCCAAACGCAGTCGTCCATACACTACAGCGCCGCAGGCAAACATTTTCCGGTTATGAGTGTGTAAATCTATGGGAAATTGGCAAATATTAGTCCGATTCGTCCCTCTTCCCTCTCGTCTGGGCCCCTTCTGCCCCCTTTGCCTGCCCCCGCGACGTTCTCTGCCCCCAACGACTGCCCCTTGCCCCTTCTCTGCCCCCCAACGCCTGCCCTCAGCCCCTTCTCTGCCCGCAGCGCCTGCCCCCGCTGCCCCCCTTTGCCGACAGGTGGGGGCACGCCCCCCCGCCCCCCCCCCTTTGGATCCGCTAGTGACACGCATCAATATAGGCGATGTTCAATTGTGTCCTATTTTTGCAGAATGGCAGCCAACTGTCTCTAAAGTTATTGTTGGCGGCGATGGAGCGAGCGATCGGTGCGGAACTCGAGCAGCCGCTACTTGCGCAGTCGGAGAGAGACGAGCTCTTCTCCGTTTATGGACGACTTCGCTGGACTTGCGACAACTCCGGTTGTGTTTGTTGATCGCTGCGGGAGCTATGCGCGACTGCACGTTGGCGCGTGCCTTTCTCAGGGCTTCGGACAACTGGCGGTGGTCATCGTCCTCTAGGACAAGTCCAAGATGGTCAAGGGAGTCACGAGAAGCGTAACCAACGCGATCGACCAGGTTCCGTAGATGGAACCGTTTGCCCTGCCGTTTCTGCATGTATAATCGAAAACCGGTTTCAGGAGCACCGGCTCGTCGTCGGCGAGCGAGGCGAGCCGAAGCTGCGCAGTCTCACACACGTCTGCCGACTCAACGACGACAACAGCAACAGCGTCGACAGCACCAACGTAAAGCTCGCTCGCGCTCGACTTCAGCCGTCGGCTTTGAGACAATAACGACCGACTGTTCAGGCGATCGATTGGACCAGGAACTGGGACATCGTTTCCATCAGTTCCAGCCAGCTCACGGATATGCCGAGACTTCTCAAAAGAGGACACAACCTCGTGTTGACCGAGGAGCAGCAGGGTTGATGACACCAAGGAGCAACGTTGCGCAGCCGCGCGACTTTCGTTGCGAAGAATAGAGAACACGAGCGAGCACCCCGATTTGGGTGCCGACTCGTGATCACGGAGTAGGTATATGCAACAGTCGGCCGAACGATTTCGATTGCTTACAACGATGCAATCTTGGATGCACCAAATGGCTTGGATGGTTGGGGCTATAAAGCTGCGGAAAGTGATGTAGCGCTCTGCTCTCCAGCCTGGCAGTAAAACCGATTTTTCCTGAATGTGTGTGTACTATGATGTACCCGCCATGTAGGTATAGTGGCAATGCTGTGCAGCAGTGTAGTTGTATATTGGTACTTCTGTCTTTCATGTGCGTTCTTTTCTCAGCAAAAATACCATGCGCTGGACCTGCTATGTATGTATGTGGGGAGCACACAATACGAAAACAAATACAAGGCCGAGGTTACGTGCGCTCATTGTTGGAGAACACTTGCACTGCCTGTACGAGGCACCACCAGGAGGCACGCACAGGTACCGCACACTTACTCAGCCAGCAACAGTTTAGCTTTATTACGAAAGTATCTCAATGTTTCCGAGTTGGGCACTTGTTCGATAAAATCTTTGCTGGTGTAGGAAAAGCCGCGTTGCGAATTCTTGGCAGCTGACGTGAGACGGTCCGTTGTCATAACCATCGGTACGATTAAGTTCGGATTAAAGCTGTAATCCGAAGGGCTCGCGCCCTCTGGCAAAGTAATCGATACCTCGGTGTCGGATTTCGGAAAATACAGTGGTGGTCGAATCTAAGAGACGTGTACAACAGACAGTGTAGAATAAAAACCCACGTTGTAAAAAACGGACCAACCAGTTCTCCGTTGATTGAGTAAAAGATTGGAATGGTCCATCGCAACTGCGGCTGACTGGGGAGTCCCGACTCTTGCGCAAAAATGAACTTTCGCGCAGCGTCGTCATATCGTACGTGCAGAGTGGGCAAGCCTCCCTATGGTAGTGCAGAGAAAACTCAAAAAGTCGAAAAATTGAATTCAGAATTCCGAGGTACAGTACCTGTTTGGCAAAGGCGAGGATGGCCTCCTTGATGAGCGGGTCACCGGCGGCGAGCGTGTCGGCCATTGATTCGGTGTCCACATTCGCGTACATAAACTTCTTCACATAGGCGCCCAGGCGCGGACCGGCAGCCTCGACTCCACCCAGCATCTCGGCTATCATGCGCGCGATGGCGCCGCCCTGAAGTTGAAATGAAAATGTCGGATAGGACAGCGACGTCAGCGCTGCCGCCCACCTTTGTGTAGATGATCGTGTCGGCGGCGAACATGTTGAGTGGCGAGCCGTAGAAGTGCATGTGCGACAAGGGCAGCGGCTCGTTCGAGTAGCGCTTCACCGTGTCGGCGCTGATCTTCAGCAGCTCAGCCTCCGAGTCGCCGAATCCCAGCGCAGTCAGCGAGGAGGCCGTCGCGAATGACGTGAAGCCTTCGTTCAGCCAGACGTCATCCCAAAAGGCGCACGTCACCATGTTGCCGAACCAGCTGTGAGCCACCTCGTGGGCCACCACCTGCAGGCGACGCTGGACTACACGCACCCGCCAGCAGCGCAAGCAGTGTGTTTTGGAAAGGCAGCGGTAGTCTAGTGGTAAAGAATCGGCCTCTCGCGCGAACGGTTCTGGGATCGATTCTTGATAAATACACTGACGAGAATTTCCAACTTTTCCAACTTCCAGCGTTGCCTTTACTCCAACAACAACAACAACAAGTAAAGTCACCTCCTTGATGGCCGTTCCAAAGATCATTCCCCAGTTCTCCATGGCGAGAAAATCGTAGTCGAACACCCAATCGATCTTCTCCAGCGGATCCGAGACGCCGAAGTATTCGTTGAAGTGTTGAACCGTTTTCACCACTTTCTTCGACACAGCTCGAGCGAAGAACCTGTTCGAGCCGTATCCCGTCGACCGCGGCTTACTGTTGGAACTAGCGCTGAATCCCCGTCGATAGACTGAATTCGCATTCGCATCGCACTTCGACATGCGACCCTGTCCATACCGTACACTTACAATAAGAGGGAATGGCGAACGCAAAAAGGTACGAGGACATAGGCGGTGTCTTTTTGAAGAGCGTCGTGGATCGATCGCCTTCCCTCTTCCGCTCGAGAATCGCTCCGTTCGACACCGCGTAATATGTGGTGCGAGCCTGCGCGTTGTCGACATTTCAGTCTTGGCTAGCAAACGACAACGCACGGCGGGGCAGCTCTCTTGCCCACAAGGTTGTCGACGTCGACGCGCGTGGAGAAGGTCGCCTTGAAGCGGGGCTCGTCGAAGCAAGGAATGAGCCTGCGGATGAAGATCGGCTCTCCCTGCGTCACGGCCAGGTAGCGGAAGCTGCTGAAGGCGCCCCCGTCGAGCGCGCGGCCCCGTCGGCGGACGCGGAACGCGAACGCCACCGACACCCTGTACGAGCCGCCCTTCTCGAAGGAGACGGACGGGTGCTGAAACTTTCCGCCGCTTTTGCCGCTGCATCTCGCGCAGTACTCGGACCAAAGTCGTCTTGCCTACAGTGAGCGTCAGCGACTGCTGATTTTCATCGAGACTAGTCCGCAGCTCCACCCGGCTGCAGCCGTCGTCGCAGCTCTCCAGGAAGGCGGCGTCCACGCGCAGCTGGTAGGCGTGCAGCACGACGCGGTCCGTGCTCTCGACGCAGTCCAGCTCGATGCTGACCAGGCCCTCGTGCCATCCCCGTCTCGCTTTGTTGTTGAACGTCAAGTGGACGTCGTAGTGCGTGGGCCGCAGCGCCGTCGGCAGCCGGAAGTCGAGGTCGAAGCCGGACGGCGGGCCGGGAGGGGGTCGCACGCAGCTGTCGGTGTCGACAGCTGCCAGAAGGAGAAACCCAACGACACTCCAGGCATTCGGCATGGCGCACCCGCTTCCCGGCACAGAGCACAGAGCCGAAAGCGCCGCGTGCGAGCAAGAGCCATGATAACGAAGACATGACGCATAGGAGGGAGCAGCGTACACTGGGACGCGGGCCCACCCGCCATTCCCACACACCCCATGAACGGAGCGAACGCACTTGCGCACATACAATTGTTAAAGACGCTATCGCAGTACTTTACCATGTTCATGCTTTCTCGGTATCAGTCGCGATCTTGATTTTTCCCAATACTGACTTCCAGGCATCGACCAAATCACGACCAAGCGAGATACAACGAAATCGGTAACATCCAGTGAGAGATCACAGTGCATACAGCTTCTCCTTGTTAGCTGGGTCACCGAGTAGCGCGGTTAAGCGAGCGTTCGAGGGCGTGTGAGTTTCGAATTTGAAAATTCTAGATGCCACTGGGTCCGGGAGTCTTGTCGCGCAGCTCCTTGACGTGCTGCGGCTGTATGCGGTTGGCCTTCATGTAGTCGAGGAACTGACGGGGCACTTCCTCCAGCAGGGCCTTGGCCAGCCTTAGGCCGTGCACGGCAGAGGTCTGCGAGGCGGGCGCGCTGAGGTGCGGCGCCACGCCCGCGATCGGCATCGGCCTCGCCGCCGACCAACCCAGCGCCCCCGACACGAACTCGTTGAAGCGCGCGAACTGAGCGACGGCAACGAACGAATTCCCACCAAGCTCCTGGACCAGCCAGTCACCTGGACAATGTCGCGACTGGCGCGCCGGCCCAGCGTGGCCGAGAAGAGCGGCGCGTCGTCGGCGTCGAGGACGCGCATGGCGCCGAAGTCCTGCTCGCCCACGCCCACGATGATGATGGAGACGGGCAGCGCGCTGGCGGCCACGATCGCGTCCGCCGTCTCCATCATGTCCTGCACCACGCCGTCCGTGATGATCAGCAGAATGTGGTACACCCGGCCGTCCAGACAGCACGCCGCCTGCCTGAACGCGCACGCACGCAGGCACGCACAGATCGGGACGCAGTGGTCGGCACTGACTGAGTCACGTATTGAATGACGGGCCCGAAATAGGTGGGCTCGGACAGGGCGACGTTGCGCAGACAGCCGTGGTACGCCTCGAGACATTCCGACACGCCCCTGCAGTTCGGGTCGGCCGGGTTGCCGTTCTGCAATCGACTTTTACAGCCCCCAGACGCAAACGAAAAGGTGTATGTGCCACGACACAGACCACTGAGAAGCAGTGCGAGAGGATGCCATCGCCCAATTGGGCGCCGAAGCCGATGAGCGGGATTCGCTTGTCCCTGGCAAGCGTCGCGAGGGACTGGTCGGCAAGTGGCTCTCGTAAAAAAGCACAGGTCCGACTTGGTATAGTCCTGTAGAATTTCGGCGACGCAGCGCAGAGCGACGGCGTAGTCGCTGGGCCGACTGGGGTCGAGGTAGTAGTGCAGACTGCAAGGGTCCTCAGGGCGGCCGTTGCTCGCCGTGAAGTCCACCGCGATCGAGCACCGCACCTCCGTGCTGGGACAAGAGAGATGGTGAGAGGCACGCTTCCATTAGAAGCCCTCTTCCTCTAATAGAAGCCCACCCCGCCTGTATGTAGTCGACGAATCCGTGCTCGACGTGCACGCGCAGCGCGTGGAAGAGCAGCGCGCCGGCGGGCGTGCCGTCCTCTTCGGTCAGCTGGAGTGCGACCACCGACTTGCAAGCAAGTGTGTGAATACTGACTGATGGCTAGTGGTAGAGAGCCTGCCTATTGTACGATGCTCTGTTCATGCCAGATTGACGGCCCCATAGCGTGCCTTTAATCCAACAACAGAACAACTAAAAGGTCCGTTCGACCGTCGACGCAGCCCGCACCGCACCTGCGCGCGAAAGCCGGCGCCCTGCTGCTCTCTTAGACTTCGAAAGGTGGCCGTCCACGAGGCCAGCGCTTTGTCCCCCGTCGAGTACACGGACACGAGTTGGAAGCGAATCGGCCTGCTGACAGCAATGACTGACTACTCCGGAGGGGGGGGGATGGAACAACCCCCTCCTTCACTGGCCAAGGTCGTTCCGTTTTTTGTTGGCGGAGCAATCCTCCCCCTCGGTCCATTGCCATGTTGAATAGTTTCTGGGATACATTTGCGCTCAATAGACGTAAAGCACCTAAATAACTCATTCAGACTCTATTTTGACTTATTTGGACCAAAAAAGTAGGACAACGGCCTACGGGCTATTTCGGTCCAAAACGTTCCCGTTCCGACGACCACCGCCCCCACCCCCTCCAAAATTTCGTTTCCCGGTTCCCGCGCTTAACCGGGGATGACTCCAGGCTAGCACCCACAAACCATCCCCCAGGGCGTCAGATCCAACCAGCACCTACGCCGGATAGTGACAAGACAGGTGGACCGATCATTCGTCAGGTCGAGACGAGAGTGGGGGGGGGGAAGGGCGACGCAAGGACGCACTTGTCGTAATCGGAGTCGCAGAGGGAGTGGGCGGACGCGTAGAGGGGCCGCCAGCGAGCCGTCTCCGAGTAGACCTTCTCGGTTCTCGCGGCGCAGTGCTCACTGCAACAGCAACAACGCGCGTGCCGTGACGTGGCGACGACTCGTCAACCAGCAGTACAAGCGCACAATTTCCCATCCGGCTGCCACTTGAGCAGTTTCACGGCGGCGTCAGGAGTCTCCGTGCAGAGGCCGTAGCAGCAGGGAGGCGCGACGTACTCCACGAGCTCCATCTCCATGTACACGTGCTCCTACACTTCCAGTCCACCGACATTCACCACATTGTTTGACTGCGCAAGGCAGACCTTGGAGGCGCCAGCCGCCTGAACCGCAGAGATGACAATGTAGCCGCGAGACTTTCTTCCGAAAGGCCGTATGAGCGGCAGTTCCGCCCGTCCCAGCGCGACCAGCTCGCCCAGACTGCACTGCGCCACGCCCAGCGAGTCCTAAGCAGAGCACACTGCTGGCCCTATTTGGAATTGGATGGGTGTGCCAGCAAATAAAACTCGCACAACCCGCTTCTCGCCCAGGGGGGACTATTAGAGGAGCAGTATACTTTTTTCTGTCTGAACCCAGGGATCTGTACCCTGCACTACTGGAGAGGCTACACAATTGGGGAGAGGAGGGGACGGGGGAGAGAGTGAGGGGGGGGGGAGGAGTGAAAAGGGTGGTGGAGAGGGGAAGGGGTCTAGAGCCAACCCGGGTAAAATGTCCGCGATTAGAAATGTTGGAGTGGGGGTGGTCAATGAAACATTGTGCACCAAAATAGCGAGTATATAGGCACCGGAAAAATAGGGTCCAAATGGCGCCAATAAGGTGTTTGGGATGATACTGAAATGGACGCAAAACAAGCAACTTTACCACTTTTTTAAATGAAGGGTTTTGCAGAATTCAACCAGGAAGGCGATGGCCAGTGGGGGGGGGGGGGGGGGTGCTCGTTGCTCCCGCAAGAGCAAGAAAGCAGGACGACTATGGCCAGTGCCCCCCCCCCAACCACAGAGGGAGCAGCGAGCACTATTGGGTACTTTGCTGAAGGGGGGGGGGGCGACAAAAGTCAATTGCTGGTTGCTAAATGACCCAATGTTTACATGTTGCTTGAGCTTGGCACTTTTGGTGTCGACGTCGTAGACCTCGAAGCGGCACAGCTGCAGCTCGGCGAAGAAGAAATCGAGCGTGAACGTCCGCGAGAATGTCGGATTCAGGTTGTCCTTTATCGTTTCCGTCCGACCGAACTAAGAAACAAAATGCACGCACCCAACCAAACACGGCTAGGCAAAAGAGTCGCCATTCAACGCACCTCCTTAAAAAAGGGCTCGCCAGACTCCTTCGTGTACAGCACGACCACTGAACGTTCATTTTCGTTCACGAATTACCGTAGTATTACCAATTGCAAAAAAAAAAAATCAAAATTACTTGGATCGGAAAAGCTGAACGTGTCGCGGTTGAGCAAATCTTTGCAAGAAACCGACAGAGTGACGGAAGCGACCGGCACGCCCGCCGAGCCGGTCTTCAGCTTCTTCATATCCTGAAGGCGCTTTCAAATTTCGCAATTAAAAGATATATTTTAGAATAAAACAGATGGAAAATTTCGAACCGTCAGCATAGTCGCCGCATCAGTTTGAAACGTGTTGCTGTGGCCATACGACGTTCCGCGCCCGGCGGCCCCTCCTCCTGCCGCCGCCATCGCCTTTTTCTTGCCCATCACAAATCAGATTTTAGCGATATTTTAATGAAAATAAGAACAGAAATACAACACACTAATGAAACAAGTACAGTATCCTACTCAAATACAAAAATTTGCATAGGTTTTATAGAAAGTACTGTACGAAAGAATTACAGCAGTACCGTAATACTTGGTGAACATCATTTTTGAACTGCTTTTCTCTCATTGCCCAGCCGGCAGCCCGTCTACATGCGATATAACCGGTTCTGAGTACAGTCACAGTCCAGATCAACGTGCTGTCTCAGTCGCATTCGAGCAACCTACACTGTAATTTCCGCTTCACTGGGTGACCAACGTAACGAAACTCAACTAGTGCGTCAACATTTCACCGTCGCCCAAACATCTATTTTAGTGGGCAAGTCTGCATTTATTCAAGGACGTCAAAGTATATTCGCGGTTTTCATTGATGAACTGGCCCACACAATCTGCACGAGGTATATAGAGCCTTAAACCGAGTAGAAATGCATGGGGGCGTCCATCACAAGTAAGGCACACGAATTACGAGCAGCAAACGGATAACGCGTGTAGGGCATGTAAGGCATAGAACAGACAGAGAATGTGTGTGTGTGTGTGTGTGTGTGTGTGTGTGTGTGTGTGTGTGTGTGTGTGTGTGTGTGTGTGTGTGTGTGTGTGTGTGTGTGTGTGTGTGTGTGTGTGTGTGTGTGTGTGTGTGTGTGTGTGTGTGTGTGTGTGTGTGTGTGTGTGTGTGTGTGTGTGTGTGTGTGTGTGTGTGTGTGTGTGTGTGTGTGTGTGTGTGTGTGTGTGTGTGTGTGTGTGTGTGTGTGTGTGTGTGTGTGTGTGTGTGTGTGTGTGTGTGTGTGTGTGTGTGTGTGTGTGTGTGTGGCGGTGGAATCGAGGAATTCATCGGAGGACGCATTTAGTGAAAGTGTTTGCGTTTGCTACTTACAAATGAGTCGGGCTCATTATGGCAATAATAGTTTTATGATTTTTCCACAGTTTGCTTGTACAGTGTCTTTACAGCTTGCGACAGGTTTGTTTCCTGTGCTAAACAAGCGAAATGTGCATTTCGTGCCCCGCTTTCCAAATTGCAATTAGTTGACGCTTCCACTTGGCCATTCGTGTTGTGTATGCGCCTGTACCATTGTTTCTGCAGTGCAAGTGCAGGATCTTGCAATTGAGGGGTGTCATGAACCAAATGGGGGGGGGTTTGCTTGTACAGTGTCTTACAGCTGGAAGGTGTGGAACAAGGAAATGGATTTCGTGCCCCGCTTTCCAAATTGCAATTAGTTGACGCTTCCACTTGGCCATTCGTGTTGTGTATGCGCCTGTACCATTGTTTCTGCAGTGCAAGTGCAGGATCTTGCAATTGAGGGGTGTCATGAACCATTCAGTTACTTTTGCTCTACTGCTCTGCGCGTCAGGGATTGTTCATATATTTTGCATGGGACTGACATCCCAGAGGTACAGGGCGCCATTTTGAGCGTAGTTTCTACGAGTTAATGTCTCTGTGACAGGCGGACAAGACGTATCTTGCTCGGTCGCAAATATCAGAAGTACCGACACGGTCTCGCGCGGATGAAAGTCGGTTCCTTTTGAACGCAGACAGTCTTCTAACGACTTTAAGATCGTTTTGCTCGCTGCAGATAGCGGGTGGCGTCAGCGCCCTACCGGGCACGTACCCTTGGGTCGTCAGTCTCAAGTGCGTTTACGATAGGCCGGGTACAAAGCACGTGACCGAGTCGATCGTTCCCTTTGAACTTGATCTGTTTTTAAAGTGACAGTTTTTTTTGTGTTTGGAGGGGGTGTACTGTTGCATAGCGATTTCTTTGTAATGCCTTTTTTGGGCGGGGGAGGGGCATTCTATTAGAGTTTCTACTCTATCCGACCGACTCAGTCGCCGTGCAGAAAGTGCACTGGAACTCTACTGACACTCGGCGCGGTCCTCACTGCGGCTCACTGCTCCTGCGACAGTGGCGTCGAGTGCGTCGTGCTTTTGCCCATGTTTTGTTCCATGTACCTGAACCTATGTCCTGTGTTGCGGCTTCATTTTGGTGCTACGGTAGTGCAGTGAAGCTTCATTCTCTTTGCAAAATTGTGGAACGAATTAAACGGAACGCACACGCTCGCGCGCACCACTTATGCTGGAAGCGTGCAGTGTTCAGCCTTGCTTTTCCGTGTGTCTTGTTCTCTTTGTTCGTTCTCCTAGACGCTCGTAGGCAGTGTTTTTTCTTTGGCGTTATTTCCAAGTTATTTTATTCCGTTCTATTTCACCTTTTCGCTCTAGTTCAGAGGCGAATCGTACACGATGCTCGTGCGCGCTGGCGAGGCTCAGCGAGGACGCTACCAGCAACGTGGGGTCGTCAGCAAGACGTGGACGCATAGATTCTTCAAAAGGTCGCATGGAGTCGTGCAAAGGAAAACTGACAAAAAACCTTTTAACCTAGCCTTACAGAACGAAATTTGGGGAAAAACTTGTTGGGCTGGACAACGACATCGCCATACACATCCTCCGGTCTCCGTTCAGACGTTCAAACTACGTTCGTGCGTTCATCACTAATGAGCGAAATGAGTGTGTTTCGCTGTTTGTACGGAAACTCACTAATTGGTGGATCTAGGATCACGAAAGGTCATGTAGTATGAGCTGAGTATTCAAAAGTTACAACACAAACTTGGGACTTTTTATAGTTTAGTTTCGTCGTTGCCGCTTTGCTTGTTCGATTCTAGGACGTATTAAACTGCCGTACGACTCTGCAGTGCTAGTGAAGCCCAGTTCACGGTACGAGCCGGGACCGTCCGAAAGTCCCTTTCTACAGCTGAAGGAGGGAGGTTTCTGCAAGATCGCAGGCTGGGGCAAGACGTGCGGAGGTGCTCTGTACCGTTTAGAATACCTAGGCCAATGCAGAAATCCTGCGTTCCGATTTCAGGTATTCCAAAGTCGGATTTTCTACAGACTCTGACCGTACACGAGGTGCTGAAGCGTCGTAAGTGCGAGAGCGTGTTCAATTACGCGCACGAGGGCAAGATCTGCGTTCAAACGGAGCGACCAGCTGAACAGGCCGTTTGTGCGTTTTTCCTCAGCTGTGCATGTTGCCCTAATACCGCACACTCGCCAAATGGTGGCCAAGGCACCGTAATGGGGGTAATATTGCAGGGGTCCACTATTGAAGGGTTTACGGTAACTTTGCAAAAATCAGAATGCCATTTCCAAGGCACCGGCGACAGTGGCGGGCCGCTGTTCTGCACGGAGGACGGGGACCGGGAGAACTTCCGACTCGAGGGCACCATCAGCCATGGCTTGGCGACCGAGGACCCCTCTTGCCCTTGCGGTGGGTCAGCGGCCTTGAGGGTACCAACAAATCGCATAATTACACGGCCTTTGCTTCGCCGAATCTTCGTAGGCGACTTCATCGCCTTCGAGAGCGTCCGCTACCACACGAAGTTCCTGCTGGGAGTGCTGATGGCCGAGTTCCCAGGGGAAATGGGCTACGTGCGCGTCAACGAGTCGCTCGACTGTCACGAATTCTGACGAGTCTCTGCTTCCTCACGACTTCGGAAATAACGGTTATTCACAGCAAACAATTGTTCATCTACGATTCCGTTTAACCGCGCGCCTATCGTATACACGAAATGAATTGTGTCAAACGAATTGTGAAAAATGGCACCGTCCGAAATTGCGTTGTGGTTGTGCAAGTGCAGCGTATGCACTCTACAGTTTCCACAACAACGCGTGCGATAGTCGGATTCACTGCTTTGGCGATCAACGTGCGTGCGCGTTCGTAGCCGGGCCAGTTTCTCGCCACGAACCCGACAAGACTGTGAACAGAGTTGCGCGCAACGCTGCACATACGGACCAACAAGGAACAACCGTCGAGTCGCGCGCACGGTCGCGCGATAAAAACGAAAATTAGAAAAACAATAAATAAAATCGCCGCCGCATGCCACAGGTCCGCCAATTTCGTCACAGCTCACTTTCTCTGCTGCAGGTTTGTCGCCAGCCTGAACGCAAGAGAGGGGGTTGCTCTGCTTCGGGGGGGGGGGGGGGGGGGGGGGGGGGGGGGGGCACAGACCACTCCATGGCCTCGTCGAGGCCCTCTCCCTTGGAGGCGGAGGTCTTGAAAATCTGGAAGGTTCTGCCCCTGAGCGCGTCCAAGCCCAGCGCCCGGTGCACGTCCGCCACCGACAGACAGCCGGAGAGGTCCTGCTTGTTGGCCATGACCACTAGCAGGGCGCCCTTTAGCTCCTCCTCCTGAAGAAAACCATCCCCCCCCCTACCAACTCTCCCCCTCCTCTCCTACACCCCCCCCCCCTCAGGGACACCCACCTCTAGCATGGAGACGAGCTCCTGCTTGGAGATGCCGATGCGGTCGCGATCGGCCGAGTCGACGACGTAAATGATCGCGTCCGTGTTACTGTAGTAGCAGCGCCAGTAGGGCCTGCAAAGCGACGTCACGCCAGCTCGACCGTACATCGGCGTTACATAAAATACACCCCAGCACCCCCACTTGCGGTTAGCTTAGGCTTTCGCTTAAACTTAGGTTTAGGCTTTCGCTGAGGTTGAGGCTTAGGCAGTGGGGGTGGTGGGGGGGGTGTATTTTATGTAACGCCCTGTACATCAGCGGGACGCACGCCTCTATGTAGCTTGGTGTGGAAGGCGGGTGGTGGGGGGGGGGGGTGGAGCGATTTCCCATCCTACGTGTTTGCACCACAATAACGCTGATATGATCCTATTTTAGCCGAAGACGCTATTTTGGTGCGAAATATCTACGCTTGACACGGTTACAGGTACAACCGGGTGGGATAACCAAACCAGCGCACCTAATCGACGTCTGGCCGCCCAGATCCCAGACCTGGAACTTGAGGTTCTTGTACGTGACCTGCTCCACGTTGAAACCGATCGCTGCAAAGGACGCGAGGGCCAGTTCTGTCAGAGCAAACTACGCCAACACGTAGAGCAGCGTACTGGGTATCGTTGTGACGACTTCGCCCACTTGCAGCCTATAGAGGATGGTCGTCTTGCCCGCTCCGTCCAAGCCCAGAATCAAAATGCGCATCTCGCGCTGCCCGAACAAGCCCTTGAAATAGCTCAGCATTCCGCCTACAACAACTCATTGCAATACAACAAACAGTACACAATTGTTGAAAGAATTGAAACTCACCCATTGTGACGCCAGTCAGGGGGGCGCGCCTCCTAAGACACAAGTACAGTGTACGACATTCGATTTAGAGTCACCATTTTTAATGAAATATAGACGTAAAAAAAGACAACAGGCGTCGCTAAGGTCGATTTTCCTATTCCGCAACAACATCACCGGCTGTACAATGAAATGAAACCGCCACCCATATTGATTTGTTCGCTCTATGCGCGCATATCACACCCGCCAGCTACTAGCTCTTCTTCTTTTGCTGTCGTTTCGCCACCTTTGGCTTGTTGGGTTGAGAGGCTGTGCTGGATGTGGAGTAGTTGCGTTTGTTGGTCTTGCCGATGGCTAGCTTCAGCTTTGGCGCGGGCGCGCTGTGCACTGCCCCGACGCGCGAACGGGCGGTCGCGCCGCAGCTGTTGCAGAACCACTGCTCGGTGTCGGCGGGCGCGTTGATCATGCCCACGCACTGCCTGTAATTAGTCGCCCGTAACTAATTAGCGTGCCCACCCGTTCTCTACAGTTGATCAAATTGCGTGTTTTCGCGCCACTGACTGTTATCTGTAAAAAAACACCGAAATAACGCAACTACTGCTTTGGTTCGACCAAAAGTACAGATTTGCGTCGCTTTGGTGCACAATCCTGCTGCCATTCGAAAAAGCACAAAAGCATCCGCTTTCGTACTCCATCCCCTGTTGTGACTACATGGTGAAGCTCCAACACTGACCAGTGGTACCAGCGCTCGCAGCCGTCGCAGCAGATCATCGCCTCGCCCTCGTCCGACCACTCCACGGCGCAGACGGGACAGTTCCAGTCAGAGTCGTCATCATCCTCCCCCTCCTGTCCTCCAATTGCCGTCACCTTTGCCACCGCTGCGGGCGCCGACGGGGGAGCGGCGACCTTGCTCTGAAAGGTGGTTGAGACTCACGTCACGACAATCACCCCCCCCCCACCCCACTGCCAAGAGCAAGTGTGACGCGCCTTCCGCTGCACGGTCAGCGTGGGCAGGGGCGCGCTCTGGAGGGCGGCCGCCGCCGCCTCGGCCACGGCGGCCGACACGGGCGGTGTGAGCGTCGTCTGCGTCGTGACGATCGTGGAGGGGGGCGTCGGAGTGGCGGGGGTCGGGGTCGCGGGCGGGGCGGAGTCGGATCGGGTGGGCGACGGCGTCACCGGCGGCGGGGAGCGCTCCAAGTCGGCGCCCGGCGTCAAGGGCACCGGTCTGACAGCGCACAGAGCCCCGTTCGCAACTCCAGACCAAAAGCACACAGACACACAACTCACGACGCAGGTTGCATTTTGGGAATCTTCAGGACCAGGGGCGCCCTGACCGCCTTCTCTCTGTCCTGGGCTTTCGGACTGTCGACGATCTCGCCCGGCTCCAGGGGCTCCGTCTTGATTTGCGTCAGCGGCAGCTGCTGAGTTTCGCGGGTCTTGGCAGCGGCGCTGGGAGGTGTCGTCTGCTGATTGAGCAGTCTTTTCTTGGGGCCCCTGTGCAGGGTCAACTTGGGCACTCTGGGCAGGGAGGGCGGCGTCGCGACTTCGGCCGCCGCAACCGCCTTGAGATTGTTCTCGACGACGAGTCGCTCCTTGAGGAGTCGCCTCTGCAGATGGCGCGCCTCCTTCTTCTCGCGCTTCCGACGCTCCTTCCGCTCGCGTCTCTCCATCGCCGACTCGGCCGTGTCTTCAGTCGAAGGCGCATCCACGCCTGCGGGCGCCGCTGCTGGCGAGGTCGTCGTCGTCTGATTCTCGCCAGAACAAGTCGGCGTCTGCCCCCCAGTCGAGGCCGGTGCAAGACCCGTGTCCGGGGGTCGCTTCAAGGGCAGCTTCACGGTGAGTCCCACTCTCTTCTTGGACACGGCCGACTTTTCAATCGGAGCGCCCAAAGGTGGAAATCTGAATCGTGTTCCTTTGCACCTTTGCAAAGCGCGCGCTCGCGTCGGGGCAATTCGTAACACGTGTCGGGGACTAGACACACACACTTCTCACTATCAGCGACGGATACGACAAGCAGCGCGGTGGGGCCGCAATCTTTCTTCCATGACTATGTACCTTCGTTCAAGTCGCATTCGCGTGGCGATAACAGCAGTAAGTTGGGATGTACTAGTGCGTGTGGTGTGCTTTAACCTGGGCTGCGTCTTGGTGGGCGAGAGCTTCTTCTGCGCGGCCGCCGAGGGAGCGGGCTTCTTGGGCTTGGGCGCGAGGTGCTTCTGCTTGAGCGCCTTGAGCGCCTCGCTCTGCTTGCGCTTCTCCTCCCGGTCGAGCCGCTTCCTCTCCAGCTTCTCCGCCCGGCGACGGTCGCGCTCCTCCCGCCGCTCCTGCGCGCGTCGCCGACGTTGCTCCTCCAACAGACGCTGCTCCTCCGCGGCCCGACCCATCACCGACTCGATCGAGGAAGCGATCGACGCCGCGCCCCCTGCCGCGTTCTCCTGAAGCCCCTGTGTTCTAGGGGGTCTACTAGGGGCGCCCATGAACCAACCATTACCTCCTGCGCCGGCAGAATCAGAGGTCGTGTTGTTGGCATTGCCGACTCCTTGAGGGACGCCTTCTCCGTCACAGGTGGCGCAGTCGTCCTGGACTTCGGGGGCTTAGGAGGAGGGGCCTGCTTGGGAGCGGGGGTCGGGGAGGTGGGCGGACGCGGAGGCGCCGTCACCGCCGACTGGACGGGCGTAGGGGGACGCTCCTCCTTCACCCTGACCACGGGCAGAGCGAGCAAGCCCAGACTGTAAGCGGATTCCTTGCTGAAGTCCGGCAGCTCGAGCGCGCATTGCGTCAGTCTGCAAAGTGAGATCCGCGCGAGTCGAAGAAACGAAGCAGCAATTTCACAATCGGGACGGACACGGACACCTTCTCTTGGAGATCTTCGCACTGTTGGTGAACGCCTCCGGCTGGCCGCCGTCTTTGGATGTCGAACTTTCCGCGTCTGCGTCGTTGGCCGAAGCCTCATTTGCGAGCGCAGCAGCACTGCCCGTCGCCGCGTCGCTTTCTGCCGCTGCCAATTTTTCTAAAGTTTGATATTTTCGATTTCCACAACATCTGCTCAACTCGCTGCAATTCACGATGAACTACCGGCAACTTTCTCCGCCTCGATCCAATCTCTCCGTGTGGCGGGCAGGAATGGGGCAAGAGCGCGCGAAGTCTCTCTCTCCTCCAACTCTCTCTTGGAAATCTCTCCCCGAACATCGTCCACGTCCGGACCGATTTGAACCGGGAACTCCGGGCTCTGAGCAGAGCTGCTCCGATGAAGGAATAAGAAAACAGCAGAAATTCTGCAAAAAGCCCCACCAAAAAGTGAGGAGGCAGTCCCGTGACTTGGGTGAGGTAGTCGTCGAGCTCGTTCACGGGCCAGAGGTCGGCCAGCACCGCGCCCACGTCCGTCACCGTCGGAGCGGCGCGGTGGGCTAAGGCACAGCGAGACAAGCCGAATCCCCAGTGATCGGTCGATGTGACGCGAACGATCCTACCCAAATCCGCCTGCGACTTGAGATTCCGGCCCAGACTGACGAAGTAGCGCTCGTAAACGTCCAACAGCAACGCGAACGCGTCCGAGTGCGCGGCAGCAAAGTTGTGATTGTGACAGAGCTGCGCCAGCACCAGTCGAAGGTTCTCCAAGGCGAATCCATCGCTCATGTTACTTGGCTAATTGAGCTGTTGAACGACGACGAGCGTTGTCAATAAAGTGCGGCAAAAAAAAAATATTTGGAGCCACACGTTTTCTACAGTACCGTCCGAAATGACTTTGTGAGCGCGTCGCGGTCGATTCTCCAAAAGCAGGTAACAAACGCAGTAGAAACCGCGTGTTTCGCCTAAAAAACGATGTAGAGCACGGCAACGCCACACCTGTGTTATCTCTTCACAGTGTGAGCACGACCGTTGCCAAGTTTGTCAAAAATGTTTTTCGCGACTATCTGTACATTTTGCAGCTCAAATCGTAATGATGGACGTGGCAGCAACGCTGTGATTCAAATAGAGGCTGTACTATACGTCAAGCCTCTGCCTGCGTTGCGTGATCAACAGTGGCGTAGCCAGAACTTGATTTCGGGGGGGGGGGAAGTCGAATTTCGGTCAAATACTCTATTTTGCAACAGGGGGTACCCTGTCGAATTTTTTGGACATTGCACCATTTCGGCTGAGGAAGCTTTAGACACTCTCTCATCTAATCTGTTTACCCGCTTTGCGCTCGTTTGTCTGACTACATGCACACCAAAACGTTAGCAATGTTGTCAAAACGGTCGATTTCCGTGCTCAAAATAGCGTCTCTGGCAAATTTTTTAGAGTAGCGTAACGCACTTTCACGGTTTTTTATGCAAAACAATGCGCCGCAGGCGAAAATTTGGCTCTTTAGTGTCGTTTTCATCATTATTTGCATTGAAATTGAGAAAAAATGCCGATATTGGCACATTGCAACAGAGGGTACCAAGCTAAAAAATTTTGGCTTCGGAGAATTTCGGGGGGGGGGAGCTCATCAATAGTGAACCTAACCTTATCGTTTCGCAACCAAATATGTTTGTTGCTCCGAAATATTCAGTCACACCTGTCGACTGTTCGAGTGCAGCTGCCTGAAGAAAATATGTATGGACATTCTGCACCTCCGTGCGATCACCGTCATTTTCTAACACTTCTAAAGACGTTCGACGAGGGTGTATCTACCCTACCTACATAGTGCTTGTCATACATACGGTACATGTGTCCAACAGCTTTGTAAATGAGTCAGTCGCTTGAAAGTTAACCGGTAGTAGCACAAGGGCCAAATAAACCGCTAGATGAATTAAAGCCACATCCCGTGTTTCTTTTTTTTTTGCGCCGCTGTCGCCTCAGATGTCATGTATAAGTCAGTCTTCGTGTATCGATGCCAACAGAGGCGCTGTGCGTTCTTGTCGTCACAGGGAGCACGCGCGTGCTACGGTTGCTGACTCGCAGAAGAAGGGCATGGTGGGTGGGGAAACCGCAGAAGCGCAGTGCTCTTTAGAGCGCCAATCTCACTGGATCCATCATGCGGGGGGGGGGGGGGAGAGCACGACAAAGGTCGACACGGGACAAAAACAGCCGAGTAGCTAAGAAGATCACATCATCCATCCGCCCACTCGTTGACTCGCCCACTACGGTGCGTCGTCATACATACGTCACGAGGAGTCAGTCTATCTACAGTCGATCCCTAGTAGCACGACAACTCGTACGGTGTATACTCACTCACTCACTCACTCGTTACCACACTCGGAGAAACGAAACTGGCCGGTACCCTAAGAAGCAACAACGTATACCCAGTAGGAGTCGAGGGGCAGACTGTGGAGGTGCGAGGGAGGGGGGGGGGAGAAGGGGATGGTGATGGTGTTAAAACTCGAGGCCTACAGACGTACACAACGAACGAAGCAAAGACGAACCCGCTAGGGAGAGCGTAGCCACGGCAGCGGAGCACGCACGCGCGGCGACGATGACAGCCTATCCGTTTGTACAGCGCCCTTTGTACTGCAGCAGCCGCAGCGTATCACAATCGGACCTCGCATTAATTAATTACTCAGTTACTTAGGGAATTACGCTTACGCGCACTCTGTACACAGTATACCGGCGCACACGCACGGTACTACAAGTGTACACGTCGTCGTCAACAGATGAAGTGCAAACGGAGACTACGCTACTCTTAATTAATTAAGCGTCGCTCGACAAAGCCGAGGTCGTCGGCGAGGAGTATCGGAGGTCCCCGGCTCTCGTCGGCAGGGCGCGGTCGCCGTCGGGAGGGGAGCGACGCGCCTCGGCCGGAGCGTCCGTCAGCACAATCCGCGGCAGCGGCGTACCCGGCCCTGTTGCACGCATGCACGAGTAAAAACACCCTCCAACAATTTTGCGCGCGTACCTTGGTGGGCGGTCGCGTTGGACGCGCAGGTGGAGGAGGTGGAGGCGGCGCTGGCAGAGGAGGCGGCGAAGAGCGGCGGCTGGAGCGGCGAGGGCGGCGGCGGCGGCAGCTGGCCGTGCGAGGGCGTCAGCGGCGACTGGACGGCCGACATCATCTTCTGGCGGACCTCGCGGATCTTCAGCTGGAGCACTTGGCGCGTCGGGAAGAGGTGGACGTGCTGCGACTGGAACTCGGTCGTCGCCTTGTCTGCAACGACTCATCTCTTGGCCACACTCCGGACCGCACAGGAAAAAAATTGGGGGGAGCGACTGACGCGAGGGGAACATGCCCTCCTGCTCGAGCAGGTCGACCACGAGTTGTCGGCGCTGATCGAGCAGCTTCCGACTGGCGGATCGCTCGACCGCGCTGGCCGCGCTGACGCCCGCGCCGGCTGGCGCGCCGTCGAGCGGCGTCTTGGGCGTTCTGGGCGAGCAGACGCTCGAGGGCGTGTCGGTAGCCTCACGATCGGTCGACGAGTCCATAGCTAAAGCTCTGACTGGTAACTTTCCGGTCCCGTCCCGCCGCTTCTATGATGCAGTATGTACCGTGTTGAGCGACGTTGAGCGTCTCCAGACTAAAGTTGGGCCCGAAGAAACAGTTGCCCGGCCCTGCTGAGCGCCGAGGCAACGTTTTGGGCGTCAAACTTGGGCCGTGACGAGCCGCCGGACTCATGGGCGACGGCTCCGATGGGCCTCCAACTTGACGAGCGTTTTGGGCTAAACGCCAATTAAATAAATACTGTGCGTAAGTCATGTTGAATTGAGCCGCAGAAAAAGCAACCCCAAAGCTTGAAAATCGCAGACGGCGTCGACGGCAGCGATCCCGTGATTGCGTCCGAGACGCCCGGCTTGTACTCGGGAAGGTTTGCGAATTTCTCGTCGAAATTGATGTTTTCCAAAACTCTAGACGTGAACACGTGTTCACAAAGGAGCTCGGCGCTATGCCTACATATATAAGTCCATGCGACCGACCTGTCCATGTTCAAGTCGTGTCGTTTAAAGAGCGGCTTTGCGGGACTCTTGAGCTCGTCGGAAATGGGCGTCGACTGGGAGGGCTGCTGCTGCTGCGCCCTGTCATCGCCCACGTCGACCTTGAGCAGGCCGCTCACGTCCGCCTTGAAGGACGGCGCGACGCTGGTCGCCGTCGTCGTCGCCGGTCGCTCTACCACATGCGCCTCGTCGGCGACGGGCGGCTGCTGCTGCTGCTGCTGCTGCTGCTGCTGAGGGTGATGCGTCGTCGCCTCGGCGCCGCTCACGCTCGACTTGCTCGACGTCCTCCGAGCGCCCTTGGCCTTTCCCAGCTGCGCGGGCGTCGGCTGCAGCACGAACGGCAAGTCACTCGCCGTCGCCTGCCGATCCGGGCTCGGCGGAGCGTCCGTCGACTCGGACGGGGCGTCGTCAGCCGTCGGCACCGGTGGCGTCGGCGCCGGAGCGACCACTGCATGGACCACAGCCTGTCGAGCCGCCTGCGCTACGGTTGTCGTGACGGCCGCGGCCGGCTTACTGCTGGCAACCACCTTCGTACAACACAATGTACGTGCATGAGTCTGGAGACTAGGAAAATGAGAATTTCTACCTGAAAGATCTGTGGCGCCGGTAGATGCATCTTGGGCGGGGCCGCGCCTCCGCTGACGGTGTGCACGGTGGGCAGGAGCACCTGCAGATTGGGCGTGGCCGCAGTGGCCGCTCCGTTGCTGATGAGGAACGCGGGTCCGGCCGTGAAGAGACGCTTGGCGTCCGTGGGGCCGCCGACGATGGCGCGAGCCGCGTCGCCGGCGGTCGTGATGAGGTAGGCGGCGTTGGCCGTGACGCTGGCGCTGCTCAAGGGAATCAGCAGCGCCTGCGACCGCTGGGGGCTCATGCGCGGCGCGATCAGCTGCGGCTGCGGCTGTTGCTGAGTCGGCACCGCTGGGCCCGCACCGCCACCGCTCACGTCGGCCGCGAACGTGACGGCTTTGGGCCAGGCGGAGGCGGTGCTGGCCGCCGCGTTCGGAGAGGGCGAAGCCGGCACCTGCAGGTTCGCCGGACGAGCATTGTCGTCCACCGCTCGAGGAGGCGGTGGTTGACTATGGCTGCTGTCGCTTCGCACTGAATTATTGGGTCGCATTGTGGTGAGTAAGTGATTGAGAAGGAAATGGAATGGTGTACCGGCTGGACTGAGCTCGTCCGACTTGGCGGCTGGAGACAACGAAGCGGTCTTCTTACTCTGTTGGCTGTCGTCTGAATGAACGCGTCGTTCGCGTCATCATCCGCATCCTTAGCTAACAGTCATCATCTGCATCCTTAGCTAACAGTAATCATTCGAGGATGTGTGTTCCACACTGCCCACCTTCTCCAGCAATCGATTTCCTAGAAGTCTGTGCGGTGGCCGCACCGCCCACCGACTTTTTCTTCTCTTTGCTGCACCACTTCCAGTGGGGGTTCTCGCGATAGTGCTCTTCTTTCACCTGTAGATTTCATTCGATGCTGTACCTCGTACAACTACTACGGTATACACCACTACAGTATGCTACCGTAACCATGCGTACCTGTTTCGCCAGATCGCGGTACTCTTGCTGTTGTTCCGGCGCCAGCGCGTACCACCATTCGCCGAGAATTTTCGACACGGTCCGATTGTCGCGATTCGGGTGTCTCTGGTGGACCAGCGGTCGGTGCCGCTTTGAGAAGATCATGAACGCGTTCATCGGCCGGCGGATGTGCGAGCGGCTCTGAACTGGTTTTATTGTTTGTCGACGGAAAATAAGAATAGCGGTAGAGTTGCACTGCACCTTTTTTTCTCCCGTGGCGCCCGCGTCCGGCTCGCTGGCTTCGGCGCGCGGCAAGGCCCCCAAACTCTGGGTGCGCCTCTTGAAGTCCGGGGACAATTTCAACAAATTCGGCGGCGGCAGAGCGTCCACCGGCTCCGTCGGCTCGGCGCTGTCGAAGACGTCGTCGTCGTCCTCCTCCGTCTCGACCGCCTGCGGGAAGTCGAGCTGCTCGTCCTCCTCTGAATCAATCGGAGCGTTGGCAATCGCGACACAGCGCGCGCGTCCATCCAACTTTTGTCGTCCTCCGGTGTTCTCTTTCGCTTGTCGGTCGCGGCGTCGCCGTCGTTGCCAGCCGCGTCGCCTCCGCCGCCTCCGTCGCCGGCCGTGTCGTCGTGGTCGTCGTCGCCGTCTTCGCCGTCCGCACTGGGCGGGCGTTGGTCGGCTTTGGACGTCGGTGTCGTCTCGTTCTTGTTGTCGCCCGTGGGCACGCGACTCCGCCGGCCCGAGTTGGGACTGGTCGTCAGAAAGGGAATGAGACAGTGCCAGGGAATCGGATCTTCGCCCGACGTGTCCGACGAGGACGCCGCCTTGTCCGCCTCTGAATATCCACAGCCGAATGTCCGCACATGTACGCTCTAAGCGGATCACTCGTATACAATGAGTTGGCCATACGCCACTGCGCCACGTACGCGTGTAACATGTGTACACACACATTGAATACGCGATGCAGCGACCAAATAGACGCGTTTGCTGGACAATATTAGCGTATTGTACGTAGGGGGGGGTTTGGTGTGGGGGGGGGGGGGGGGGGGGGGGGTGGGGGGGGTTTGAAGGTGGGAGAGGAAAGGGGGGGAAAAAAGGGGGAGGGATGGAAAGAAAAAAGAGAAACAGTGGAACTAAAAATAAAAAGTAATATAAAATACGTAAATAATAAAAAGCAACAATAAAAAACCCAAAAAAGGAAACATGTGCTTTTTAGACGTCTTGGGAGGGTGTATTATTATAGGGGGGGCTAATTATAGGGTCTACGGTATATTGATTCGAAATATCGTGTGGTGTGTGTGTGTGTCTACAGTCTGACCGGTGGCGCCGAGCTGGTGCTGTTGCTGCGAGCCGTGCGCCGCGGTGGGCATGAGCGGCAGTAGCTGCTGGGGCGTGGGGAAGTGCGGCTCGAGTTGGCGCTTGCCGAACTGGCCGGGCGCCGAGGCGGGCGGCGGAGGGCCGAGGGGCGGACCGGGGCCGGCGGTGAGGGAGACGAGCGGCGCGGAGAGGGGCGCGGGCCGGAAGAGGCCGCCCACGGCCGCGACCGCCTGCTCCTGGTCCTCGAGGCGACGCATGCTCTCCATCGTCAGCTCCGACCAGTCCCCAGTGCCCGTCTGGTCCAGCCGGAGACTCTTGCCCTTGAGCGACAGGTGCCGCGAGCAGTAGCCCCGTCGCTGCGACTCCTTGTTGCAGCCGTCCTGCGAATTGACAACCCGTTGGCGCGTCAACGCAAGAGCAAGGCATTTGCATTCAAAAACAAAGGCGAATGACGCAACATTCATTGGGCGTCACAGCGCACTACTTGTGGAACGTGAAGCGACTATACAAAGAAATAGGATACAAAGAGACAGAAGGGCGATCTTCTTCACATTACACACACAGACACACATGAAAATGCGCGCTCACTAGCAATTGCATTATACACGCCCACCTTCGAGCACAGTCGACGCCATTGTTTGCCGTTGAATTTCTTGCGTATGCCTCCAGGCGTGGTGACGACTTCTCCTTTCTTGAACAACTTCTGCAGTCCCGAAACGCCCGCGACTGCCGCCGCCGACGCCGCGGCCGACGAAGTCGACTGCGATTCCGTGGAGGCTCTGGCGACGTCGCCGACTTGAGCGGGAGGGGTGGTGGCCGCCGACGACAGGGGCAATTGACCGCTCTGTTGGGCCTCTGTCGGTGACGTCATGGACGGTCGGGGCGCCGGCGGCAGCGGTGCGGCTGCGGTCGCGTCTGTCGTGGGCTCGCCGAAGTCGCTGCTATCGCGGGTCGCGGTCTCGCCCTCTCTCGACAGCTCCTTGGAGCCGTGGCTCGCGTCGAGGTCGTCTTCGGAGTCGTGCTCGCCTCGCTCGCCCGCGCCCACGCTGCTTGTGTGACTGCTCGAACCGTGCTGCACGGCCGCCGGCTTGGCAGCACGCAACGGCGAGTCGGCGGCCACGGAAGTCGGAAGCAGCGACTGCTGCTGTTGCTGCTGTTGTAGAGCGGTCGACGTCGCCAGCGCCTTGACGTGCTCGTGGGCCTGCGTCATGAGACTGGCCGAGGCGAGCAGACCGGGATGCGCGAGGCCGATCGAGCCCATAGGAAAGTAGGGAGCGAGCGGCTGCTGTGGAAACTGTCCCATGTTCTGCACGAGGCCCATTTGGTGGCGGGCGAGGATGGCGGCCGCCGTGGCCGCAGCGGCGCCGTTGCCGGAGTTGACGCAGCTGACGGCGGCCGCCTCGGCGCCCGACGGCGTGCTCGAGGCGCGCGGCTGCGAGAGCGGCCGCTGGTCGGGAGACATGGCGTTCAGCTCCTCGAACCAGGGCGACTTGAGCAGACGAACGTTGGCTCTCGGCAACCAGAGGGTCTCGTTTTGCGATGGCGACGGCTCGACGAAGCGGATCTGGAACTGGACCGGAGAAATGCTCACTCCCACCACCTCGGCCACGTAAAACACGTTCGAGTCAGCGGAGCGACGAGCGCAGACGACTCCATGGAGCTTTATCTGAAGCACCGACATCGATTTGTTTGGCGTCGATAGATAATGCACACTCGAGCCAAACCTGCTCCGGAATCGGCGATTGGTCGGCGATAATCGCCGTCACGCCCTTCAGATCACTTTGAATGACGTCCGGGTAGAGGATCGGCTGATGTTGGGGGAAGTCGTCGAAGACGACGCCCACGTCTTTGCCGGCGATGACGCATCGGATCGTGCCGCACAGATAGCCTTCTCGTCCCGGCAGCTTGGCGAGCACGCGACAGTTCTTCCAGTCGTTGAGATCGAGCAGCGGACTCGTGTTCGTCGACGAGGAAGACGACGCCTGACGCGGTCCCGCCGCCTGCGTGCTCGACGTCTGCACGGCCGTCGTCAGCGGGTCGAGGGCGTCGAACGCGTGCGGCTTGAAGTGCTGCTGCTGCTGCTGCTGCTGCTGCTGCTGCGTCGACGCGCCGACGACGCTCGCCTTCGAGCCCTTTCGACTGGACGGGCCCGCGGCTGCAGCCGTCGCCTCCTCTTCCCCACCGTCGCCATTCGTCGTCCTGGTCCGCTTGCCGCGCAGCTTCGGATGCAGACTGGCCGACTCGTCCCTCGCAGTCGCGTTCTCCGAAGAGGCGGCAAACTGCTGACTGTAGGTCGAGGGAGTCGACATTTGGCCGAAGCCAAAAAAGCCGCCAGGAAAAAGTGTCGCCGTCGGTGGCGGGCGCGGCGGCGCCACCTCAGGGGAGACGGGGTCGAGCGCCCATTTGTCGTCCGCGCCACTCGTTATCGTTCTCTATCTGCTAGGAGGAGAAGCGATTTCTGGGGATTAATGTCGCCTGCGGCCCGAATCCGCTCTCGCGGTCAAAAAGAGACTCTGCCAGAGCGAGAGCGGCACCGCCAATCAATCACACACGACACGCCACCACGCGATGCACCTCTCCGCTTCGGCTGGACGGCGAGCTGGCCGCGCCAGCGCCTGCCCCGCTATCAACGCAGCCGGCGAATGGCTGGGCCGGTCGGGCCATTGAATAGGCCAAAGAAGGAGGCTCGTCAGCGTTTCACAACGCGCGCCGCACGCTGAGCGTCGTCACGAGTCGCGTGCAGCGCGTCTGGCTGGCGTCGAGTCAATGAAGGAGGTCGGCCGGTCGCCGATTGACGACATCGCGCGCGCGCAAGCGCCTCCGCCCGCCCTACCGCGCTGGCAGTGGTCGCGCGACTCACTAGTCACTGCCAGTCGCGTACACACGGTGCGTACGAGGCGCCGTCTACTAGGTGTGTACAATGTACGGAAGAAGAACGAGCGCCGAACGGCCGACAGTAGCAGCGCGAGCGCGAAAGCGGGCGGAGAGATGGCAGTCGGCCCTACGGAGAGCGACGAACGCGCGCGCGCCACCTCGCCGGCAGCCGACAGCGGCACGTGGCTGCGATTGGCAGCGCTGCGGCCCGCCCTGCCGTCGCCGTCGTCTACGTTCATCTAAAGCGGCAACGTAAGGGGACGCGACGGACAATGAAATTGAATCGGGAACTAGCTGGCGGGTGCCGGTCGACAGGCAGCGAGGGAGGGCGACACGCGTCGCCGTCAGGGCCGCCCATCGGCTCGCCCCGTCCGCCGACTGGCCCGGCGGCTGGCTCTCGTCGTCCCGCTTCGCATGCAGCGAACGGCGAAGGACTGCCTCCATTGGAGGGCGGCGACGGTGGTGGCGCGACACGGCGGCCGCCGGCGGTAGGCCAGTCAGCAGCAGGGCCCGTACGCGCTATAGTACGCTACTACAGCGGCCACCTGCTAGTACGAGGCGGCGGGCCGGACGGGCGTCCGCTCGGGAGACGGAGGCGGAGACGACGACAGGGCCGCAGGCGGCCGGCCCGCAAGCCAGCTAGTCGTCGTCGTCGGAATTGGCTGGCGGCAGCCCGCGCGCGCGCGGCTCTTCAGTCGCCCTCATAGGTGATGGAGAGCCGGCAGCTGGCAGTGACGACGCCCCCAGCGCCGTCAGCGCCCCCAGTGCCTCCGTCTGGTCGTCGAACGGCTGCGCGGACGAGCGAGCGAGCGCGGCGGGCGGCGGGCGGACGGGCGTCGAACGACAGGCGCGGCTCTCCGGGCGGGTGGACCGGGGACGACGACGACGTAAATCGGCCGGCGTTCGCGGGGCAAGCCGACCAATTGACTGGTTAGCTAAAAGCACCCATTGCCGCGAGGGCCACGCTCCCCACTGCCGAGCAGACGTGTAGCGTGCGCGCGTGTCGCTGTCGTCGACGAGCCCAGGCAGACGACGACTTCGGGATCGGCTTGGCGGCCGATCATCGACCGCCGCTCGCCGGCGCTACCCGACCGTCAACAAGCGTCTGGCGCGTATACGGTCGCCATTTAGTCATGTCGCAAACGCAGCGGCCGCGTGATTACACGCATCGGCGCCGCTATCAGGCGAAAGTGGGCCGCCAGCCCATTAAAGGACCGACGTCGTCGGCGCGTCGACGCGCATCGCGCGAATTACGGGCGCGCGAGCAACGACCACGCAAAAGTTGGCGGCGGCGGCTGCTAGTTGCTGCTGTGGCCTTTGGAGCGGCCACAAATGGCGGTAACGCGTGGCGCACCACACCAGACGAGGGCGCGTACGTTCGCTCCGCACCGCCAAAATCAATACACGGCGACGACGGACGACGCCGCCTGCCGACGGCGGCTGGCTGCGCCGTCGACTCGCCGCAGCCCGGTCAATGAGCGCCGCCTTCCTACTATGGCGCGCGCGCTCATTGGCCGGCCGGTCTGGGGCCTGGCCACGCCCCCCGTCTTTCGGAATCGCCCTCCAGACGAGGCGCACCGTGCGCCGCGCGCTCGGGCCCACCGACTTATTTATAGGGCGCTCGTGTGCGCTGGCCGCCGCCGGGCGACGTTTGCATAGCAGATGGTGTACACACGGCGAGCCGGACACTGACGCCCCCTTCTCTCTACGGCTGGCGCGTGCGGCGTCCCAACCGCGCGCGAAAGCCGACTCCGCAGCGTGGAATAAACATGCGTAGAGCGTACGCTGCGAGCAGCAAATCGCGCCGCTGAAAAACCAATGCAACTGGAGCTGTGGTGTGGCCGCTGCCGCACTCGGGGGCAGCGCCTAAAAATAGTCGGATGAGTGAACTATTTCTGTAATTGCAGACGACGACAACTCGACAGGGTCGTGGTGGTAACTCGACACGCGCCGCCCAGCGACTTCGTCTGGTCGACAGGGACACGCTACAGTCAGCGGGCGGCGCTTACCCCAGAGACAGCAGAGAACAGGACGAAACGAAACTCTCCACGACGATTCACTGGTTCTTCGACGCTTTAGAGAGAAGGCGACGACACGTCTAGGCCACACTAATTCCGTCTGGCCACATCACGACCAATCAATTACTCAGCCCTCCATGCACTGGCTTTCACTGAGGGCACAGACGCAGAGCGGGAGAGAGACAGTGAGAGAGAGATTACACCACCACAGCATCTGGACAAGTGTACAGTCACACACAAGGGGCAGTAGACACACGTCGTCATCCATCTACAAGAACGCGTCTACAAGAGAGTCATTGACTGGGGCTAAACACCGATTTGGGTGCACTTGGGGGAGGGGGGGGGGGTGAGGGAGGAGAGCCGCAAACCGACAAAATGTGCGCCAGCAATCGCATTTTAGAATACCGAGAAAAAATGTGACGGCATCTTCGTTTTCAGAACCTACTGAAATTTCAAAAAAGATCTGAAGTTACGGGATACACGGAAATGTCGGCATATGCCGGTTTCGATGTGCAGCTCTAGCCTGGGGGGAGCTGGGTTCACTTCTTGGCCTTGTCGGGAGCGCGGCCCTCCTCTTTGCTTAGCACGCGACGTCGGCGCAGATACGGCTGCAACTTGGGTCGTGGCTGGCCCTGAAAGTGAGACAAACACTGGACCGGTAATCCAGAGCCTTGGCTTCAATTCCCATCGCGCCATTCGCTTTTTGCACAAATCTAAGTGGGATATGTAATTGTATGTTTGCAAAGTTTCATCGAAATTGAATGAACAACGCCAGCTCAGTGTGCTGCTGCTGATACTTTAGGGACGGACACCCTGTACATGCAAGCAAGGTGGGGGACAAAATTTTCTAAAGCATTTTCAACATGTCTAAAATGATAAGAAAATCGAATGTCTTGTGCTCGTGGCAGCATTTTTTTTTGCTATAGAACAGCTAAATGACGCAAATCGTACTCGAATTTCGACAAAACATCATCTACAGTATTTGACCCTATCTTGGTGCGAAATTAACCATCTACCCACTTTTGACTTCAGAACCCCGCCTGGTCCGATTACAGATGTATATGGTCAATCGTAGCAACTCTTCCCACCACCGAGTGGCCATTCATCATGGTTGGTTAGTCGAACCAATCCTTACAAATGCTCACGCAGGAGGTGCCATGGCCACCAGGCTTCAGCAGCAACGCACCCGGACGACGTAGAAGCGGTCTCCGTCGGCGACCCTGAGCGTGTGCAGCTTGAGAGTGTCGTAACGGAGCTCCTCCCTGTACTGGAGCCCCTCCTCCACCTCCCTACCCTGGCGCGCTTCGTAGAACAGCTTCGGTCGGCACAACTCCACTCCGCACGCACTCTCCAGCAGCCGCTGCAATTTCAAATGCCGTCCACGCAACGCAACCCACCCTCCCAAGTAGGCACCTTGAATTGGGCGACGGATTGGTCGACCGCTACCCGCAGCTCCTTGACCAGATTCAATTCCTCGAACCGAATCTCAACCTGTGGTCCAACGTACGTACGTAGGTATGTCGGTTGCGCAGGCAGCCAGGCGTCCACCACCCACCTTGACGACTTTCTGAGGCGTCAAGTCGATGTCGACGAGAGGCGCCAGCTTGCCGTGGACGGCTTCCAATTCAAAGTACCTAGAATGGAATGCTTCGACCTTCTGTCGTCCTCTGCAGCCACTGCGGGGGGTGTCACCTGTCCGGTTTGTGGGGCGCGTCGAGATAGCGCCTGAGGAAGAAGCGCTCGGCGTTGATGCGCGCCTCCTTGTCGACCGCCGAGCCGTTGAGCGTCGTCACGGCCGGCAGACGCGCCACCATCAGCTGACGGCGTTCTTCTTCTGGCAGCGGCTGAGAAAGAAAGCGGGCTATCGTATGCATACCACTGGCGACGAAGGCAATACACTGGACACAAGCCGGGGGCAACTCACTTCGAGCAGGGGAATCTGATTGATCCTCAGCTCGACGAGATTGGGGAAGTGGCGCAGCGCGTCGACGCAGGCCCACTGGTCGAGCAGCCAGCGACTGGCGTTCAACGCCTTCAGTCGGCCAAAGGTCGCCTCGACGTCGCGCGCGAAGCAGCGAGCGCTCTTCCGTCGGCCGTGGGGCGCCAGTCGGCCGATCGGGTTCTCGGCCGCCACGAGGCTCTCGACGTTGGGGAACTTCTCGCAGATCGACAGCAGCGCGTCGAAGTCCCCCAGCCGACAGTTGCTCAGGTGCAGCACTCGCACGCTGCGGAAGCGACGGGGCGCCCCCTCCTCGGCCGTCGTCGGCGCAGCGGCGGCAGAGGACGCGTCGGCCGCCGGCTCGCTCGCGACCGAGACCGAACGAGAGTAGTCGTTCAGCGACAGGTGCAACTCGTCCAGACTGCAAGCGGCGAGAAAAATGTATGCGTTCATTCCACGTCCCTGTAACTGGGGGGGGGAGAAACCGCTTCAGTTGTCCGAATTCTTCAGCCTGTCAGAAGTGATAGAAGCGAGTGTTTCTGCGTCATTTTCATTGCTCCGTTACCACACCAGACCTACATAACGTTACTTAAACCGTATTTTGACCAAAAGTAGCTACTTAGGCGATATTTTGGTGAACCATTTCTCTATTTTGAACATCCATCTCAGTTTTGCCCCCTCCACCTGGAAGGGCCATCCCCCCAATCGGCCTGACTGGGTGACACACACATGGTCCATTCCACTGTGTCTAGCGCATTCGATTAAACGTGTTCACTCATCACATTGTCATGTGCCCATCATCTCATCAACTGAACGCGAGCTCGAAACAGGTACTCGCTCTGCCACACATCAGACATCGGACCCTCAAGGAGCCCGAGTTTTTTTTTGCGGTTGCCCGTCTGCTCGTTGTCTGTTTGCACAACAATCACTTAAAGCTGAGGCCAATGGCGAATATGTGTGTGCCAGCTTCCGACGTGCATTTTCAAGTTGGTGTTTCGAGTTCGCTGTTTTTGTTTTCGTTGTGCTTTTCCGCTCTTCAGTCGCCCCACTTGGCCCCACTTCTAAGCAACGCAGGCCCAGCGCGCAAACAGCGGTGAAAGCTCCCTCTGCGTAGCTGTTTCCAGATTTCCCTACAAGCCCAGCCCAGCCCCCGACTGCCTTTGCGGACAAAGAGTCGGCCGGCGCCTGCATTTTCGCGTTGTCGCGAACAAAGCCGCTTACGCAGAGCTGTGTCCGCAAGCGCGCGTCACACACACACACACACACACACACACACACACACACACACACACACACACACACACACACACACACACACACACACACACACACACACACACACACACACACACACACACACACACACACACTGGGCCGACTGCCGACTGCGGCGTGTACGCTTGAACCCGAATGCGTAACAACGTCGACAGTGCGATTGGTCGGTGTCAGTCTGGAACGCCTCCCTTGCTGGGTTCTAGTACCAACGGGGTGCAGAGAGTCAGTCAGTCAGTCTGTTTGCTCAATCGACCAGGGTCCAGCCAGCCGGCATGGTCCAGGCGCGACCTTGGGTCAACAGTAGGGGAAGGGGGTCTAACGGCAGTAATGCCGACTGTCATTAATGTGTGGCGGCCACCCACCAACAATGCGCCATTGTCCCAGCTGGCGGGCCCTGCCAAAGCTCTGGGTTCTCGACAATGGGGCCTCTGCCTGCAATGCCCACGCACCCCCCCCCCCCCACTAGGGGCTAATAGACGTAGCCGGGAGAATTGCGTCCATCCGTCCGAATGGACAAATCCCTCTTTCTTCTCTGCCACCCCTCCCAAAGACCCACCCACGCACCCTGCCCGCCTTCCCCCTCACACATACTGACAACCTAGTACGTCAGTGACGCTCGTACGTGCGTCGGTCGGTCGGTGCCGACCCGACCCTTATCGACAGCCGCTGCCGACGCTCCGTGGCCGTGACGGCACGCGAATTAGGTGCAACTTCAAGTTTCAAAAGGGTCCGTCACTCACTCGCCACAGAGATACGCATCTAGCGCGCGCCCGGCCCGCGGAACGAGACAACTACGCGTCAATTGGGTCACTTCGCAAAAAAAAAAAGAAGCACAGAACCCGAAAAAGGCCATAAACAGTTTTTTTCTGTTTCGATTACCGCGTTCTTGTTCAAAATTTAGCAGCGACATAAATAAGCCGCAAAAGTGCAAGTTCGTGCAATGGCGAACTCGCAGCAGTGTGGCTGAGTTGGTTAAGCCACTGACCGGGATAGGATCGCCAAGCAGCCTCATGGGTCGCGGTTTCGATTCCCACCTACCGCTGCAAAATTTTTCCTTTTCGTTCGCGGTATTTGCTCCGACATTCTCGCACAGACCAGGTGGGACACAGCGCGCAAGACACGCAGCAGCACTGACTGAATTCGCGCACCTCTCGCAGTGGGGCAGCAGTTGTTGGAGCGTGTCCCATTGGACGCCGGTGCCGTTGAGCACGAGACTCGTGAGACGCGCAAACGGCTTGGACGCCTGCTCCGACGACGGCCCACTCGAGGGCACGCTCACGCTACGGCCCAACTCACGCCACGCGCTCGCCGCCCGTCCGCTCAGGGGATTCCGACTCAGATTGCAGTGGCTCAGCATCGGACAGTTGGACACGATACGCGTGATCTGAAGCAATCATAGCACTTGCCAAGGTCACAAGTGCGTGCGTGCGTGCGTACGTGCGGCAGCGTTGGGGGGGGGTGCAGTTGCAGGAACGCTAGCAACTTGGAGAGGTGTGCGGCGACCTGTTGCCAGCAGTGTAGGCGGTTCTGGGCGAGGTCGAGCTCGACGACGTGCTTGAGGAGGTCGGCGAGCTTGTCGCGCGGCCCCGGCCGGTCGATGGCTCGCTGGTCGAGCACCAGCAGCTGCAGTCGCCCCGACGCCGCGCGCAGGCCCGGCAGCTGGGGCCCCGACTTCGAAGGCGAGCCCAGCTATGGAGAAGGAGTACGAAAATCTTTGGAAGGGGGGAGGACGCGACTCGCCTCACCCCCGAGATGAACATGTCGTCGGGAATCTCGTCATCGCAGGCGTACTTGTCCTCGATTTCATGCACGAGCGAGCCCTTGCCCGCGCGCTCCATCTTGTCCTCCGCCTCCTCTAATTCGTCCTCGTCCACGTCGTCCGTCTGTCGCGTCGAGGTCGTCCACCTCTCTCGGCCAGTCGTCGTCGCGATGTCGTCGTCACGCGACGTGGTCCGCGACCGGCCCAGCTTGGGAACGCAGAGTCGCGTGTCCGACTTGGACCGCGACGACTGGTAGTGCTGCAGCAGCGCGTCCTGCTCTGAAACGCGACATCAGCCCTCGAAATCCATGCCTTTTGCCTGCAACGCCAATTTCAAATGCAGCAAGCAAGCAATGGGATGTAGCCGTGCAAACGAAAGCATGAATTTTAAACTCGAAATTGAGCACCGGGTGAGTAGGGCGGAGTCAGCTCGGCGTTCACTGTCAAGTCTTCCATAGAAATCGAGTTCATTGCCATGGTCGGTTACTTCTCGTGGTCGTGGCAGCAATCAACAGTCAGTGGAACTTCTCGTTCGCAGCGCACAACAACGCAACACGCAGAACGGTCTCCTTTCACGGGAGACCGCGCTGACGAGTACAATGCGTGACGACGTGCGACGAGGCGCACGCGACAATCAGTCGTCGTGGAGCGCGATGCCACACCGCGGCGTCGTCATGTGAACGAGGACACACACACAATACAACAAAGCAATGTGGGGAAACCTAAGCTCAGTGAACCAGTGAACCAGTGAACCAGTGAACCAAGAGAAACACACCATAATATTTTAAATGCGTTGACGCTCAGTGCTTAACCGTAAAATACTAACAACGCGATCACACACAATAGGCTTAGGCTAATAGGCTTAGACTCAGGATTTAGGTTCGGGTTCGTGCGAGCGTGCCCGTGTGCGCGTGCCTGTGCGCGTGCACGTGCGTGCGCGCTTGTGCGTTTGTGCGAGCGTGCGCGCGTGTGAGCGTGCGGGCGTGGGTGTCCTTGAGCGGCGGGCCAAGAGCGGCGGCGCCGGCACCTCGGCTCCGCGGCGGGCGAGTTCGCCACCGGGCACGGCCAGAGGACCACGGAGCGAATTCGAGAACATGGAGACGATGCCGTACTACCACGGACTGATGCCTCGCCAGGACATGGAGCTGCTGCTGCAGACGCAGGGCGACTTCCTGGTGCGCGAGTCGGAGCACAAGGCCGAGAAGCGCTACGTCATCAGCGTCCTGGGCCCCGCGCACATCGAGCACATCCTCATCACTCGACTACCGGCCGACAAGGCGACGGAGAAGGAGGGTTGGCGACTGTTCAGGGGCCGGCGCTTCGGCAGCATGCCCTCCCTGCTCGACTACTACCGGCTGCGCTGCTCGGCCGTGACGAACAAGGGGGGCGCGCCTCAAGCAGCACATCAGCCGGCAGGAGTGGCAGCTCTGCTGCGCGCGTGACCCTGACGCGCGCGCGTCCTTTCGGTGCCTCAGAAGAGCGCCTCCCCGCGGCGTTCGGCGTTCGGCGGAAGCGGAGAACGCGTTCGCGGTGCGACAGTTCTGCCGACTCGTCTTTCTCGACCACCGCTTCAAGGACGCTCGGGACGGGCCCTTCTGGCTGACGAAGCTGCTCGACTGCCAGCCCGCCGCCGAGCGCCGCGGTCGCCTCCTCTACTACTATACGCGCCCGTACTGGCCGGCCGACAGGTCCGCATGCCCTCCCCGGCGAGCGGACCGCGCAACGCGGCCGTCTTCGTTCGCCAGAATCGTGAGTGCGGCGCGCCTCCCACTCTCCTCGGCAACGCCCCGTTGTGCATGCATGCACTCGGCTGATTGCAGCGTCGATCGACTGGAAGAGCGTATGCGACTTCCCGGTGACTTCTGTCGACGCGTGCAGCCGCTGAGCAGGGCGCTCGAGTCGCTCGCCCGCCTCTCCAGTGCCCACGGCCAACCGGCGCTCCTACGACTTCCAGTGGACCGAGAGCCAGCTCTTCCAACTCGTCGAGGAGACCACTAGTCAGCAGCCCATTCCCCGCCCCTCCTCCCTTCTCCTTTCGTGGCTGTAGCAGTTGCGCACGACTGTCCCTGCCCAACCCCTTTAGCGTATCCCGAGCCGTGGGCGCTGGACAACTTCACGGCGCTCTTCTACAATGCGCCGCAGCTGGCGCGCATTGCGCTGATCAGTCGGATCCGCGTCGGCATCGTCGAGGAGTGGGCGTCGTGCTCAACGGACTCAAGACGGTTCGGATCGCGCCGACTCGCAGTGTGTCCATCTACACGGGCGCTCCTCTCCGTTGCTCCTTTAGTTGGCGTATCGGTGGCGCGACGAGGCGGAGGGGCCGATGGCGAGGGTGCGTAACACCGTGGACGAGGTCTTCTCTGCCCTGGGCTCTGTGGCGCTGAAGCGCGCCATTTGTTGTTTTCTGGCGCCATCTGAACGCGTTGTTTTAGTATTTAACGGTTGAGCAACGAGAGTCAACGCATTTAAAATATTATGGTGCGTTTCTCTCGGTTCACTGGTTCACTGGTTCACTGGTTCACTGAGCTTAGGTTTCGTCGTGGGAAACCTAAGCTCAGTGAACCAGTGAACCAGTGAACCAGTGAACCGAGAGAAACGCACCATAATATTTTAAATGCGTTGACTCTCGTTGCTCAACCGTTAAATACTAAAACAACGCGTCACACAATAGGTTTTACAATAGGTTAATCTAAGTAATCCTATAGTTGTATTTTATTTTATTTCTTAGGCTTACGCTTAAGCTTAAGCTTAGGCTTTTGCGTAGGCTTCAGGCTTGTGCGAGCGCGCGCATGTCCACATGCCTACACACCTAACATACACGCGCGCATGGGCGTGCACGCACGTGCCCTCTGCAGGCACGCACGCACCCTCGCACGCACGCACGCACGCGCACGCACACAAGCACATGCACGCACGCGCGCAGGCACACACCGCACAGATACACAAGGACACCCACGCCCGCACGCTCACACGCGCGCACGCTCGCACAAACGCACAAGCGCGCACGCACGTGCACGCGTTCAGGCGCGCACGCATGCGCGCGGGCACGCAGGCATGTGGACATGTGCGCGCTTGCACAAGCCTGAAGCCTAAGCCTAAGCCTAAGGCAATCCTCAAGCACGCACGTGCACGCGCACAGGCACGCGCACACGGGTACGCTCGCACGAACCCGAACCTAAATCCTGGGCGCGTATGCACAGTTCTAGACTCAAGTTCGAGATTCTAGCATTTGCTTGAACTTAAGACTTGACTTGAACTAGATGCTACTGATGCGGCGTATGCACAGTTCAAGCACGGCACACGCTTGCTCAAGACGCTACTTCAAGCAGAAGCTCGAAACTAAAACGTGATTTTCGTGACTGTTCTTCATATATCAACTGTAAAACGCAAAACTGTAAATTACCAAAATTACCAACGCAAAATTACAATTTAGCGTTCAAGAAAACAACCTAGATTACCAGAATTACCAAAAAAACTGATATTGAGCTGTCTGGAGCTTGAGTCTTAAAAATGGGTAGACGCTACTCTAGACTGAAGCACTTGCTAGACTGCTAGACTAGACATACGGCTAGACAAGTGCGTGCTCGAATCTTCAAGACTCAAGCAAATGCTAGGCTAGATTTTCGACTGTGCATACGCGCCCTGAGTCTAAGCCTATTAGCCTAATCCTATTGTGTGTGATCGCGTTGTTAGTATTATGCGGTTAAGCACTGAGCGTCAACGCATTTAAAATATTATGGTGTGTTTCTCTCGGTTCACTGGTTCACTGGTTCACTGGTTCACTGAGCTTAGGTTTCCCGCAATGTGGACGTGGTGGCGCGCGTAAAAATTGCAAATATACCGTATCATTTGAATACAATTGGTTGGCCTCTACAGTATCGCTAGGCGGCAGCGCACACGAGTGATATTATGTAAATAATTGAGTTTAGAGATTTGCATGTATTGCACGTCAGTTTGAATTTCTTTTCCGTCCAGATTCTGATGTGGTATTTTAAACCTGATCCCCCTTGTCTTCCTGAGTTCGCCTTGTCGCCGTCGGTTGCTGAAGAAACCCTGGCGAGAAGGCAGCAACCGTACTGGACCGCACACACCCAAACCGACCCAGAACACGCACGACTCGTGTTCCGCAGCGAATGGCGCGATGAGAATTAAACCCACGTCTCTAGATTACCGGCATACCTGTAACTGGGGGGGGGGTTGGGGGCCCCCGCAGAATTTTTCCAACTTCCCCCCAAACCCCCCAACCGTCCCCCACAGAATTTTCCCAAGGGATTTTCACTCAGTCTAAAACGATAAAAGTGAGTAAATGTTGGTGTATTTCAGTGCTTTTCAGTGTTATATGACCATAAAACAGCTAAATAACATTGTTTAGACCCTATTTATACCCATTTTTAACCAAAAAGTACAAGTATAACTCAAAGAATGGCCAGCTACCCCCCCACTTTTTGCTCCAGACACCCCCCCCAGAATTTGGCCATTTACTCCCCCCCCCAGAATTTGGCCATTTACTCCCCCCCCCAGAATTTGGCCATTTACTCCCCCCCCCACTCTTCCAGACCCGGTTACAGGTATGATTACCGGTCCAGTGTGCTACCACTACACCGCGTTACGTACCGCTCCGCTCCCCTCGTAGTTATGTGGCGAAGTGAATACTTGATACTGTGTTGTTACTGGAGAGAAGAATAAGGAACAGACAGTTAAGGGTGGTATGAGAATGTCGGAGCAAATACCCTGCGAAAAACGCAAAATTTGCAGTGGTGGGAATCGAATCCACGACCCATAAGCAGATCCCCCCCCCCTTTCATAGTTGTGCAGCTTCGAATGTTGGAAGAACGGCGTGGTCTAAAATTTTGCGATTTTTCGCGAGTCTGACTGACTGACGGACTCCTGACCACGCGTTCTTCCGACATTCGAAGCTGCACAACTATGAAGGGGGGGGGGGGGGTGGCGTCCACGTGCTAGGGCGAGTCGATGTCAGAGCTGCTCAGAGCGACGGCTGAGAGGAGAGCTTAGTTGCTAACTTGCTAGTAGTCACAATGTAACTGAACTCTCCCCCCCCCATTGTGCAGGCTCCTACAATCCGTTCGCCAAGAAGACGAGTCTGGAGCTGACGTACGACCTCAACGACCATGTTATAGGGGTGAATGGCACTGCCAGGAGCGCTACTCCATGGACTCTAACGAGAGACTCTTTTGGAGGGTGTAACGACGTCCGACAGGACGTCCACCAGCCGACCAACACTTTGTACATGCTCTACTCCAACAGTCTTCCTCTTCAACACTGGACTCCCAACGGCGCTGAACTTTCCCAAGGACCCCAGCCACCCGCCGACCAGTCTCCAACAGACAAGCGTCGCGTCTGCCCCTCAAGCTCCGCAAACCCGAACTCCCGTCGACCTGACTGCAGCTGCGCCCTCTGATCCAGCCGCCGCAAGCGCTCAAGCTCGCCTGCGACAAAGCAAGGACGCTCCGCACGGACTGTTCGCCAATTTGTACATCAGTTTGTATAGAAGAACCGTGTACGGGCGCAGTCAGACTTGCCGCTTCAGTACAGAGGGACAATACTACAGTTTGGAGCTGTGTTCACCCGTTTGCGGAGGCTCAATTGCGTTTGTACCGTTGAGACTACATATGTACCTACCCCTAATGGGTAATGTACCTATCGGGTGCGCCTCTCTACAGTTCCGAGTCTGCAACGGGGGCTTGTAGCTAGCGCCAGTTTCGTTCAATGACCTGGAAGTCGGAACTCAAGGCTGCGTTTGCAAGGGCTCTGTGCTCCTTGGTTTTGCCCAGCAAAAATTGGCCATTCTCTCTAGAACGCCCCAGATCCCCCCCCCCCCGAGACACTTGCAACTGGGTCTTAAAAAGGTCGCTAACAACTACCTGCCCAAAATGTTCAAGTTTAAAATGTCGTGCAGTCGATCTTGTCAGACGATTGTGCGATTGCACAGTGCCAGGCTGTCAGCTGACATCTACACAGGTGGACAATGTCAACTTATTTGCAAACCGCAGTTCTTACCAGTATAGGTGGACCGAATGCTCTGTGGCAAGCTCACCAGAGGCTGAGGGGGCTCCTCTGTTGGGAGAACGCGCGCCAGGATGATCCCAACTAGCAGGGCAACAGCACATGAGCCGCCGTCAGTCAAGTCAGCCCACACGTTCTACCGGAACGGGATTTGCTCTGTGTGTGTTTTAGGGATGTTCCGCGGGCTGCCACAACGACGTGTTGCAGCTGGGGCTCATCTCCGTAAAGGCCTTGACGGGGATATTCAACCGTATACTACGACGTATGAGTATCTACCGTACTCAGTTTTATGCGCATGCTACTGTATAAGCCTAAAATAAAAATATTACTCTGATTCAAGACATGTAAATATGTTGTACTAGAAATGGTACTTTAAAATTTTCAAATCGATGTCTCCACTGCGTCTCCCCCCGCCTGCTCGTTCCGTACTAACCTCCTCGTTTGTTTGCTCCTTTTTTTTCGTTTACGTCATTTTGACCGTTTCGTTTGGAAGCAAAGTGGCTGCAATTCCTTGTCATAATACATGTACCATGCATTGGGTTGGCATGCCGTTGCAATGCGCGTCGTGCGCGCCTAGATAGGGGGTTGAGAGCGCACGCAGGCAGGCACGTACCGACGCACGCGCGCAGGCACAGCGCACATGCGCGCACGCATGCACAGCGCTCCCCCCCCCCCCCCAACCGCCCCAACTCTCTCTCTATCGCAGCCGAGCGATTGTTGACGCTTTGGCCCGAAGGGCGAAGGGGGGGGGGAGCTCGGGCTGGGGGGAAGGGGCAGAGCAGAAGCGGTTGTGCGTGCGTGCATCGGGGAGCGCGCGCGCGCGCGCGCCGCCGTCGTTGCCGCCGCCGCAGCGCGCCAACTGTGCGGTGCGGCGAAGGGGCCGCCGCACCGCGCGGCTGTGCGCGTCAGCGCGCGCCTCGGCGCACGCGCGCACTGCCGCCGCCGCCGCCGCCTCCGCTCTCTAGCCACGCGTGCCGTCGGCTTTTCAGTTTTCACTTTGCTCTGGGGCGGACGGCCGGCCGCTTCGTTCGTCGGCGACGACAAAGCTACGTGGTGCGCGCGCGCGCAGCGGCTATGGACGACGCAGCTGCGGCGGCGAGCCAACTGCGCGTGCCGCAATACAGCTGCGTCGACTGCCGACAGCTCTACGTCTCCACGAATCAACTGGACGCGCACATCAGGTCGACGCACCTCGGCTGGTTCCCCTTCCAGTGCTCCGTCTGCAATATCCGCGCGCCCAACGAGGAGATCATGTACAAGCACATCGACTCCACGCACGCGCGCGACTACGCCACTTGTCAAGTGCGTTGTCGTTGCGCGACTGGCCTCGACCATTCCATTCCAAAGGATGACTGGCGCTTCAGATCATCCACCACCCAGACCCGGCGCAGTACCGAGCGTGGCAGGCAAAGATGGCCGGCTCGTTGGCGATAGGTCCTCCGCCGACGCCTAGCGGCTCCCTCTTCCCGGAGGCGGACACGTCGGCGATCAAGGCGGAGCTGGTCGACGAGGAGGAGGAGGAGGGAGGGGACGGCGAGGACATCCAGGACGTCGAGCCGTCCATCGCGGGTCTGGACGGCTCGTCGTCGACCGCCTACGCGGCCGCTGCCGGAGGAGGGATCGAGCCGAGCGTCGGCGCGTGCGACCTGTCCGTCCTAGTCATGCCCTACCTCGCGCTCGCCAGCAACGCCGCGGCCGCCGCCTCGGCGTCCCTACAGGGTCAGCAGCAGCAGAACGGTCCTCCCGTCGATCAACAGCAACAGCTCGCCGAGCACGCGCAGACACAGCCGACGAACCTCTCGAAGACGCCCAAAGCGGGAAAACGCGCCAGCGGCGAGTGCTTGTTCGCGCCCGATCAAAAAACATGGTCTCGACTGGCGTCGCTTGCAGACACGCCGGCTCGCACGTGCCACGTCTGCATGCGGGCCGTGCACAATCGCAACTTCGTCGAGCACGCACTACAGGCGCACCTCAAGGCGCGCATCTACTGCTGCAGTCAGTGCGGCAAGAGCTACTCCAGGTCTGACCTTTACTTTTATTTCTTCCAGCAGGAAACGAGAGAGTTTCTCACGAAAAAAGTCACAAATGTTTAGACCGGGTCCCGTGTCGAACCACATTCTCGAGGCGCTCAAAATGGGCGACGTCAACCACAACAACGCCACAGTACTCAACAATAAGGACGCATTGCGCAACGATCTTCAACCACCTATGTTTTGTTTCAATAAATTGCCTAAAAAAAGCCTTTCGTTGGTCACTCGTTTTCATCCAAGCGAAACTGCCGCACAGCCTCTTGCGCAACGCGTCCCAGACACCTGTTCGAGGCGGACTTGCAAGCGCTGGTACCCAAATGCAAAGGTCTCGTCAAGTGATCACCTCAGTTCGCGTATGCTGCGTGTACGTCTTGGCATCGTCCGGAGCGGAAGTGACATTGTTCGTTCGCGGTTCCGCTTGTGGCTTTCCGTTTGCTGTAGAACGCGCTATTACGGTGTTGAGTGAACTTCTCCGAACGGAGAATTGCGTAGAAAAAAACGTAGCAGTTTGTCAACGGGCCGGTCCGTACTCTTTTGGCGAGAATGACACAGCACACGCTCCTGAATTGTAGCAATTGAAATTGGTGACTAATTACAGTTTTACCAGAGCGTGGTTACGGCTGCGGTCGGCATCCTCACTATCAAATAGAATGTACGACAGTTAAATAGACCGACAGATCAATGGTTCGTCGACGGCGAGTAACCAAAATGCGATAGGTGAGCAGTGCGCCTAAAATAAACCGGTCCAACCACCTACTAAAAGTCGCCTAGTTCTTGTTTATCTATTGTCAGTTACTCACTGAACACTTTGTAACCCGCGAAGAATTTTTGGTTCGAGTAATCCTGTACGTTCACACGGTGCGTGTATAGTTTCTACCGTAATTCACCTTTCATTCGGGCCATAGGAGTGGGCACTGGGCCATTACGGGGGGGGGGGGCTCGATGTAGAATTACCGTATGCTGGGGGCTAATTATGTTGGGAGTGGGTGAAGCTTGTTCACTGAAACGCCCCAAGGCGGAGGTCGGGAGAAGGAGAGGAATGCTGGTTAAATTGAAAGTTTTACGCTACATAGTTTGCCTTCGAACTCAATGTAAAAGTGATGAGTGACGCTGCAATTTTGCAAACAAGTAGAAGCAAGCTTCACCAAAACATGTTGCACCAAAGTGGGTATGTGTCAACTGTCGAGGGAATTCGGGGCTGCTGTAAAGTTTCGTTCAGACGAACGCGGCGTCACTTGTTTGCTGAGCACCCGCCCGCCCTCGTGTGCTGTGCTTCTTGTGTATGTCAGAAACCGATCGGCAAATCTTGGCACATATGTACCTGCCATACATTGTATAGATAGCAAAGGAAATCAGCGAGGCGGTTTCCACGCTCTTTCAAACTTTTTTTTTGCGTCCGTTCTTAGGCTCCTTCAAAATTCACCACTCCACCTACTCAATTTCAATGCCGAATGTCACGAAAGCGATATTCAAGAACGAAATGTTCGCTTGTGGCGCATGATGTAGTGTAAAAAGCTTGGAACAGTGCAAATCTTCAACAAATGTGGTCATTTTCGTTGCACGTTTAGAAGTGTGTGTGCCAAAACGGCCCAGTGTCCTGAAAATTGTTTACAGCCCCCCCCCTCCCTGTTGCAAAAGTCAGCCCCCAATTAGAAACTCCTGCGTACGCCATTGTTTGTACAACGGTAAAATATTGCCATTTGTGGTTCGAAGAGCACGAGAAGCATGAAGACGTCCAGCGGCGAACCGTTCAATTCAGAGAAAAGAGACAGCGAAGTGTAGCGGATGAATGCAACGGAATGAATCTGAATGGAACGGACTAATCAACAAAGCAGTACGGATCCACCGTTGATCGATTGCAAATCAGCGCCCACTCTGACCGATGCATCATTGTGATTGGCAGCAAACTACGTTGGACTCCGTTGGGAAGTCGATGAGAATAAGAAAAACGATAACACCAGCAGGAAAGTGGTACTGTAGTAGAGCCAAACAGAATTGCCGGTGAACTGACTGTACACTAATTGAAGATTAACAAAACTAAAAAAAATTGTTGCAACGGCCGGAATGCGGAAGCGGCACACTTGAAAATCACTTCGGTGCATGCATGTACGCAGTGCGTGTCGTTAGCGGCCACTATTTTTTCTCTATTCTTACGCACAAGGACGGTCGAGGAAGGGGGCGGATGAATATTACACAGGACTGTTTTGATGACGACAAAGTTCAACTAATCACGAGATAGGGCAGCCGTTGTCAGTCGCTGCCGTCTCGCGGTCACGCTGTCACCCAAATCGAGTTATCCAAATCAACCCGCTTCGCGTATGACTCATTCGCCGCGGTCAGAGGGCGGCGACAGTTCTTGCGCGGCTAAACGAGTTCCTTCCGTCTCCTCGCCTCGCCTGTTTTTACGGGGGCGACGACGCCGACGACGACACTGATCCCCCAGTAGTCGTCCTCTACCGATGGCCGTCCTCGTTTCCCTCTGTCTCTTCGCTCTCGCCCTCCTCCTTCTCGCCGCCGACCGTTTCTGGAGGAGACGCCGACTGCCGCCCGGCCCGCTCGGCCTGCCGCTCGTCGGCAACCTGCTGTCCCTGGCCGGCGGCAGGCACATGCACGTCGTCTTCGCCGAGTGGCGCAGACGCTACGGCAAGCTCGTTACCATCCACTTCGGTCCCGTCGAGATGGTGCTCGTCAACGACTGGCAGCTCATCGTCGACACCTTCGTCAAGCAGGGAGACCTCTTCGCCGGCAGGCACCGCAATCCGTTCTTCACGAGGTTTCGAAGTGAGTCAGCAGATGCCCAGGTCGGCGGAGAGCGCGAAGCCCCTCTGCAAGCGCGTCCCATGGCGCTGTAGTAGAGGTTGTTGACAGACGGCGAGAACGGCCTGATCTTCACGGACGGCGCCAAATGGAGAACGCAGAGGCGATTCGCACTGCGCACGATGCGCAACTTCGGTTTCGGTATGGCGAGTGAATACTCTCAATCCGAACCATGCAATACACTTCCGTGTTCCGACCAGGCCGCAACATCATGGAGCGTTGTATCTCAGAAGAAATCGCGCATTTTCTGAGAGCCGTCGAGCGCAGCGTCGTGCAACACGATGGCGTGGTCGACGTCTACCCGCTGCTGCAGCACTGCATCGGCAATGTCATTCACAAGTTGATCTGCGGCCACCGACTGGACGAGGTGAGGTTGCATGTCGGGAATTCCGTTCAGCAGTCTCTATTTGTGCAACAGATTAGCGGACCAAACACTGTGTAGGCCGATCCCACCATTCGGCAGATCAAGTACCAGCTGGACAAGATCCAGACGCTTCTCTATGAGGACTGGCGAGCGGCGCTGATTTTCTGGCGTTGCGCGCCGTATCTTCCTTTTATGCGCGCCGTCTACCGCGCCTTCGACGAGGCGCGCGACTTCTTCTTCGAGACGTTCGCCGCCGAGATCGACCGACATCGTCGGCAGCGGGCGCGACACAGCGACGACGCCGCGCCGCCAGCCGACTTCATCGACGCCTACCTGGACGAGATGGAGCTGGAGCGCGACGCGACCTTCAAGTACAGTTGCTGGGATCATCACTTTCTTCAGCACGTTAGGTTCGTTGCACGGTTCACCGAGGAGCCCGGTTCAGCGAGACGCAGCTGACGGCGGTGCTCATCGACATTCTGCTCGCCGGACTCGAGACGACGGTGACGACGCTGCACTGGGCCTTTCTCTACTTCGTCCACTACCCGGACGTCCAGCGCGCCATTCACGCCGAAATTGACGCCAACGTCGAGAATGGGGCTGAGATCAACATGACTCACAAGAAGAAACTGCCGTACCTGACGGCGACGATTATGGTGAGTGTGCGCCCGGACTCCGCGACCCTGGCTTCAGTCCTGTCCGCGTGCGTGCAGGAAGTGCAGCGGCACCTGAACCTGCTGCCCATCAACATGTTCCACACGACCATGGCCGACGTCACGGTCGCCGGCTACCGCCTGCCCAAGGGGACGGTGGTCGTGCCGCAGATCTCGGCCGTGCTAGCGGACGAGTCGGTCTTTCCGGCGCCTCACGAGTTTTTGCCTCAGCGCTTCCTGGAGGAGGAGGAGGAGGGTGGGGGGGAGGCGAGAACGCGACTGCGCGTCCCCGACGAGTTCGTGCCCTTCTCGGTGGGCAAGCGCAAGTGTCTGGGCGAAGCGATGGCCAAAGCCGAGCTCCTCATGCTCGTGGGCAATTTCCTCAAGAAATTCCAAGTCAGCGGCGTGCCGGCCGAGCCTCTGCCCAGCATGAAGCCGCGACTCATCGGCAACATGCAGCCCGTGCCCTACAAGTGCCTGATACGGCGCAGAGTCTGAGCGACTCCTTTTTCCAGACCTCTCAACTTCTAATCAAGTACAACGTTTCATTCAGCAAGCAAGGCTCACTACTGATGAATGGTGATCGAACCCGTGTACGTGTGCCGCGCGTGGCGCGATCATACGGTGATTCTGTTGGCGCAGTACAAACTGAAACTCTGATCGTTAGTCAAGCCCAGCCAAGCTTGTTGTTGCGTCTACTTTCGGGTCGGTAGGTGTTGTGCGCGCCGCCGCTAATTGACATGACACGTACATAGAGGCCCGTCGCTCTTGTTGAAATCGGCGTGCTGCTGACTCGAGTTCTTCTCTACTGAGCGATTTTAGTCGAAGCTAGTCCCGCCCTGGTCGTTCATGGCTCCGTTCGGCTTCGATACGCTAATTGAATCGACTAATCGATTTTTGTGTCAGCAGCGAGTCCCACAAATTGCTCGTCGTCAGCTCACCCCTCCGCTCAGCAGACCAATTGCAATAGGGCCAACTGCTCAGCACTCGTAAGCAGCAGCAGCAGCCGTTCGTTCGTTCGGGCGGAGTAACAAGACGACACGTCACCCTCTCACGGTTCTTCGCCCCACGTGAACTAGCGCTGCGCATTCCGAGTTGCAACTGCAAACCGAGTATAGTGCAAGTGCAAGAGCAGCTCCAACAAAGCTTGCAGGGCCCACTGCGCGTGTACGGGAATGCGCGGAACTACACGGAAAGCAAATCCGACGAGAGATTTTTAGTTACGTAACTAGGCGGGTTAGAAAATGAAACAGTGGTATGGTAACGTTTTTACATATTCCAGGCCACAAGTATAGCTACGTTCGAGCCCCCATTTTGCGACAAGGCCAAAGAACGAGCAGGAACTGCAAGAATGCATCTGCTGCAAGGTGTTACAATCTCCATAATATGGAAACCGGTGCAGGTCAAATCCACCGTTGCTGGACACTGCACTGTTGATAGGGCGACGGCTTCTCTCACGACGACGCAACCAGGCGCTCAACAGGCAAACGCGACTAAAACGAAATTCGCGACGAAATCACATTCGTTCGATCGCACGTGACCATCACGTGGTCAACACCAGATTCGAATCTCGACACGAAGGGTACACGCACTGGTGCCTAGTCAGATCTTACACAGCTGCCTCGGCGAGGGACGCTTCGTCGCTGCGCGCCGCTCATTAATTGGGGCTACTACACTAGGCCCTAATGAGCTGCGTCCAGTCGTAGGCGGGATTGGCCTGCTGCGCGAGCGGCGGCACGGCGGGCTCGACGAGCTGGAAGAGGCCGGAGCCGGGCCGCTCCTGGGCCTGACAGCAGGCGAGGTAGGGCGTCCGCCGGACCAGCTCCATGAACTCCGTCGAGCCCCTGGGACGGCCCCCGCACAGCTGGCGCGTGAGCGCGTCCGGAGACGAGCCGTGACCCACCAGGAAAATCGTCGCGCCCGCTGCAAGAGACGACCAGAGGCCAATCAATCGTGAACAACTGCGTCTAGATTGCTGTCGACACGGGGTCTACGCAGCGTTATTTTGGTGCTTTTGCCTTTCTCAGACAGACTGAAAGAATGCAAAACACAATGTGGACGCAAAAACACTTGCTTTATCATTTTCGACAAGTTTTGAAACATCGACGAATTCTGGGGGTCGTTGTTGTTGGATTTGGGGCAACGCTAGGAGACCGTCTATGACCCATATAGCATGCCCATCACCATGACGCCTTCTCGTCTAGAGCCGAATAATTAGCCGAATACACACGGAAGAACGCCATCTGTGATCTAGGGCAGCGACGGCACGAGAAAATCCATCGAAAGGGAAGTCCTCGATCCAGTGGCTAAACCAAGAATCGAACCCCAAACGGTGAGCGCAAGAGGCCGATTCTCTACCAGGCGATACGCTTCCCCAAATTCTGGGGTGAGGGGCATCCGACTCATCGCTACCCCACCCCCCAGTTGCGGGATACACACGTATTATGTATGGGGTGGGGACAGCACGTACGCTGCGCGTGTCGCGCCAGCAGGGCGAGTACGAGCGCGTGCGAGCGCTCGTAGTACTGGGCGAGCGTCTCTCGCTCCGTGATGGTCGTCATGGACCAGAGCGGCTCGTAGTCGGCGTCGACCGCGTAGCCGAGACGGGCCAGCAGACGCGGCTCCAGGAACTGCGCGCAGTCGTGTCGCCACACGCCCCACTCGAACAGGGCGGGCTCCACACCGTAGCGCAGACCGCGAGCGCCGCCGGCTGCAGCCGTCCCTTCCGACGCGCCCGCCGCGGCCAGTCCTGCCACAGGTTTAGCGGTTTGATTGGGGCTGGTCTATGGAACTGGGTAAAAAGTCCTGGAAAAGAAGTTATGGAGGGGCGGGGGTCGAATGGAAATTTGCATGAAAATAGAGTGTACATTAGACACTTTAAGTGTTTTGGGTTGGGCCACATAACACGGGAACGGGGGGGGGCCAAAACCCAATTTGTTTCGACAGAGAGAGAATTCCTGGAAGTTATCCGGGACGGCAATGGCCCGGGTGGGGTGGCACCCTCAAAAGGTGGGGAAGACGCTGGTGGGTGCCCCCCCCCCCCCCCCACCCCCCCCCCCCCCCCCGCCAGGAGCTCGTGGCATCTATCTACTAATGCAGCGCTCTCGTTTGGACTGACAAGATTGTAAACTGTGGGAGGGAGTACTCACCTTTGAGAATGCCGTTACACGTCTGGACGCTGCGCAGAGCGGGCGAGACGTAGACGTAATCCGGCCTGACGCCGGCATCGCGCAGAGCCCTACCTGCGCTCGTCACACCATCCGATTTTGTCGTGGGTGGGAATCAGAAATTCAGAATCCGACCTACCGGTGAGTTTCGCCTGCAGATATCCGATCTCGGTCAGTGGCGTGTCGACGGCGTAGCCAAAATGCCCTTCCGGTCGATCGGGCAGCGCCTTGGGCATGTTCAGGTTGAAACGCGTGTACCTACAATGGCAAACCGGTACAACAGAAATTTCTGTAGTAATTCAGTTAGTAGGTGTCGAATAAAAAATGCCGCTAGTCACCTGCCCTGGGCATCGAAGGCCCTGTCGACCCAGTGCCTGTTGCGGCCGTCCGGCTCGACGACGCTACTGCAGTTGAAGTCGAGTCGCTCGCCGTGCCGAAAAATCAGCAGACGCCTAGGACCCGTCGACGCCTGCGGCTGTTGGCGTCCCGGCGAGCTGTTGTCGGTCGTCAGATTGACGTAATCGTGATGACTACCCGGTGACGACATGACGACGCGGGTCAAAGTGGTTGCGTATCGCCTTCTAGCACCTTTGGTACCCAGCCCAACCTTTGCGCAACAGCGAAGCGTAACGAATGGCGTGCGTCACTTGTGCGGCGCGATTTCAATCGAATGCTCCGACTAAGTCGATTTGTCGAAACCAAAAGCATCACTGTGGGCTCAGACGGGAAAAACTGGCGCCAGATGAGGGCAGACACACGAGAGGCGCCATCTTTCTGCCGATTCGTCTCTGAATCGACGCGTACAAGCCGAGACTTCCGGGCAGAAAAGCAACGAAACCTCGACGGCGTCTAGAACATTCGCCAGGCGGTGGTGGGCGACGAGGCTGACGGTGCAGCCTCCAAATCCCGCGCCGGTCATCCGACTGCCGTAGACGCCCTCCACCGACCGGCACGCCTCCACGAGCGCGTCCACTTCCGCGCAGCTCACGGCGAAGTCGTCTCTGAAGTCCGGGGCTTCAAATACTTCGGTAAATTCGGCAGAAGGCATGACGTCACCTGAGCGAGTCGTGACTCTCGTTCATGAGGCGGCCCAGGGCTGGCCAGTCGCGAGAGCGCAGCGCCGCCGCCGCCTCGGCCACGCGGCCGATCTCGCCGACCACGTGACGCGCGCACGCCAGCTCATCGGGGCGATCAGCGAATCCAGCTGAAAACGTCATCCGTTCCCTCTACCCGAACGTGGCGCGTCACAGGCGGAGAGAGTACCTGTCAAAGGCTCAGACCGAGTGGAGAACGTCCCCTGGGGCTGGCTCCTCTAGGGATCCCCCAGCCACCAGGATCGGGCTGACTGGGTCTCATCTCTCACTAGCAGCGGTCAATTACGTACGTGTGACCAGAGAGGCTCCCGCGAAACCCCACAAACAGCAATCGTAGAAGCGGCCCACACACAAACAAACCAGCGGGAGGGGGTGGTGGTTGGCGAGGAGGTGCGAGAGCAGGGGGGATAGTCGTCAATAATGGTAGAGTGTTACACCAAAATAGCATCCGAATAGGGTATGTCGGCGACCGTGCTCTAGGTCGCGCGTCGACGCGTCTCTCAGGGGCTTGCCGATGAGGGCGACCGCTCTCTCGCAGGCCGCCCGTCGCTTGGCGTACTCGCCGCTCGCGAGCTCGTGTTTCACGCCCGAATCGAGCACCAAAACTACGGGTGGTGTCGTCTCCTCCTCCTCCGCTGCTGTCGCCGTCATCGGCACCTGTCGAACTTCCAGGCTCCTAAATGGTGAGTCCAAAAAGCCGATTCAGTGCCAAATTTTTGAAAAGTGGAGTGGCAACCGGCAGTCGAAGAGCATCGCGCAACCGGTTTGGGCAAACACGACGGTCGCTTGGTCCATCAGTCCGCACGGCACACCGGCGAAGTCCCGCTCGGCGCGCTGGCACAGTTTCGCGGCCTCCAGATCGCTGTAAAAAAAATAGCAACTAAATTTCCAAGCTAATGTTAAAAAACCTTACGTGATCGCCAGTGGCTCATCGAGCAGTCCCACGAGAAAGTTGAAGAACGCGACTTCTGAAAATGGCAGGAAAAAACAATAAAAAAAAGCAAAAAATTGTGGACCACTGACCCAAGCTGGCCGAGCTACTGAGTCCTCCTCCCAGGGGCAGATTCGAACAGACGACCGCTTGAAAGGTGGGCATTTCGGCCGGAAAGAGCGCCAGGACGCCTTGAACATAGCGCGTCCATCGGGGTAGGGAGTCATCCACCAGTTCCAGGGCTCTCCTCGACACGGGCAATTGCAGCGTTTGCCCCGCGTCGATGTTCAAAGAGCAGATCTTGTGGCTGGTCGACTTCGGCTCCTCAGATCGAGCACCGACCACGACGGTGTGCAGTTGCACTGCCTAGTCCCACGTGTTATCGGCAAGCACACAACCCATACACGGAATGCCCCCCCCCCATTCTCTCCTGATTGTTTCAATCATCTCCTGATTGTTTCAAACAATCCAGATTGCGTTTTGGTGTATTTTTCAGTGTTTTGAACGTAGAACAGCAAAGCAACGCCATTTACACCCAATTTTTTGGTGCAAAAATCATCCAGAGAAAAAATGTTCTAGTTTTCACCCCCCCCCCCCCCGAAGGGTCCCAGACCGACAACTGACAGCCTACCATGGGCAGCACGATTCCCTCGCAGTAGTCGACGTGCTCTCCAATCAGGTTGACTCGGCCCGGCGCGCGACCCACAACCGTCGGACTCGAGCCAAAGAGCGCACCGAAATGCCGCACCGCGCGAGACTGGGGGCACGGCCCTTCTGCTTCGCTCATCTCTGCGTGCGGGTTTGACAACGGCACTGTCTGTATTGATTTTAATACGGAAGAATGTAGACCGTCAGTGCACAACAGCGATAAAAAGCATACACGAGTCCGTCTTTCTCGTCACTTTCACTTTTCATCACGTCACGTCAGTGTTTCACGCTACCGCACACCAAGACTAGAGAGCGAGCGGCCAAACCATACATGTGTAGCCAGGTTTTGGGGTCGGAGACTATCCTGGGAGGGGGGGGGGAGTCGGCGGACGGTGCAAGAAATTTGGTGTGGGATCTCAGAAAAATTTTCGACCAAAATAGGGTCCGGAGGGACACTTTTTCTTCAAAAATATGTAAAAATGAAATGAGATATCCATCTCCCCCCAAAGGGCTGGGGAAGGGTAAAACTGTTCACTGGGTGGGTGGAGGTAGGGGGACCCGTCCACGTCCCAGTTACATGTATGGGCCAAACTACGAGCACATTCAGCATTCGATTTGCAGCAGCTGCCGGCATGCAGTGCCCCATCTTTCTAGGGCTAGTCGGAAATATGGCGGTAGTCGAACGCTTGGACGACGGCACGCGTGAAATCCGAGGTCGTGGCGTAGCCGCCCATGTCGCGCGTGCGCTCGCTGCCGAGGCGGATTACCTGCGGGGGGGGGGGTGTGCGGCAGTCTTTTTTTGTGGTGGGGGGGGGTCGTACCTGTAGCACGGCCTTCCTGAGCGCGTCCGCGTGGGCGCGCATCTCTAGCCGCTGGAGCATGTTGGCCGCGCAGAGGAGCATGGCGGTGGGGTTGGCGATCTGCTTGCCCATGGCGCCCTGATACGAGTGCCGCGCGCCCGGCTCGAACAGCGCGAACTCCGGACCCACAGACTCGCCCGGCACCACGCCCGCGCCGCCCACCTGCGCAATTCCACCGCTGTGACTGCGAGTGATATGCGGTCCGGGAGGGGACAGCTGTAGGTCTGGCCGACTTCGGGAGGGGGGGGGGTGGCTTCGGGAGGGGAATGAATTCAGAACCCCCCCCCCCCCGAAAGTCACAGGTATGTGGGGGGGGGCATACCTGTAACCGGGTCTGGAAGAGTGGGGGGGGGGGGGTAAATGGCCGAATTCTGGGGGGGGGGGGGGTGTGGAGCAAAAAGTGGGGGGGTAGGTGGCCATTTTTTTAGTTATACTGGTACTTTTTGGTCAAAAATGGGTATAAATAGGGTCTAAACAGTGTTATTTAGCTGTTTCATGGTCATATAACACTGAAAAGCACTGAAATACACCAACATTTACTCACTTTTATCGTTTTAGACTGAGTGAAAATCCCTTGGGAAAATTCTGGGGGGAGGGTTGGGGGGGGGGGTTGCAGGGGAGTTGGAAAAATTCTGCGGGCCCCCCCCAACCCCCTCCCCCAGTTGCAGGGATGGGGGGGTGTGGAACTCACGAGCCCAGCCGCGAGGTTGTCAACGATGGCGCCGTAGAGGTTGCCCATGATGAGGACGTCGAACTGCTGGGGCCGCGCCACGAGCTGCATGCACGCGTTGTCGATGATCATGTCCGTGAACTCGATCTCGGGATATTCTTTCGACACCTTCGAGGGGGGGGGGAGGCTCTCTAACGATGCACTTCCGTCCTGTAAACACGGACCTACCTCGGTGCAGCAGCCCAGAAAGAGTCCATCTCCCTCCTTCATAATGTTGGCCTTGTGCACGGCCGTGACCTTGCGCCGGCCGCGCGAGCGCGCGTACTCGAAGGCGAAACGCGCGATGCGCTCGCACTTTTCGCGAGTGACGATTTTTAGGGACTCCACCACCCCGGGCACCGCCTCGTGCTCGAACGCGCTGACGCGACACGACAGGGATATTCTGCGAGGACGCTAGCGTCGCAGAAAGATGACAAAAGTCGAACCTGTACTCTCCCTCTGTCTGCTCGCGAATGATCACAAAGTCCAGGCCCTTGTGCCGAGTCTTGAGTCCGTCCAGCGTCTGAGAGAAGCGAGTAGTGGCACGTCAACAGACGACAACTCATGGCAACGTCACGCTGGGGGGGGGGGGGTCCAGAAAAATTCGGAAGGGGAAGATCATTTGCCAAAACAAACAATTTTTGACGTTTCGCACACAAAAATGGCGACCGACGACGCAGGCAAAATTTCCGACTTGTAGCGTCATACACACTCTGAGTAAAAGTATGCCGAAATTCTAAGTATTTTGCAATAAAAACATGTGGTACTCTCAGAAAAATTTAGGTGTGAGGTGTGCCCTTCCTTGCCCTCCCTCGAGATCCACCCCTGCTGACGTCAGGGCACATCAGTCGTCACCTTGATGTGGACGACATTGGCGAACAGGTCTAAGGTCCGTCTGAGTCTTAGATTGAGCGACTGAAGTTCGCCCGTGTTGCTGGCGAACGCCGACTGGATGGGCGCCTTCAGGGCGACGCCCCCGCTGCTCTGGCGCACCGACCGCGCCGCGTCCTCCACCGACGCCGAATAGCTGTACTGGATCTCGCTGCAAACACCGCTCCCTCCGCCTTCATTCAAAAGTTCGATTCAGAGAATCGACTCCCAGCAAAAATCGAGAGACCTCAAAAAGACTTCCTCGAAGTCGACGGGAATGCCGACCGTTTGGAAGACATCCTTCACGGCGTACGTCAGCTCGGGACCGACTCCGTCCCCGGGAATTAGGGTCACTCGCGCGCGAGCCTGCAATGGGAATCCCAGTCTCTAATCTAAAGCCATGAAACCAAAAAGAATGGTGAAAACCATTAAAAAAAGTTATCTACGTTGTCGGAAAAAGCAGCAACGCTGCCGAGTTGTGAACCAGTTCGGCAAATCGATTTCGACTGCTGAGACCTCACGAGTCGAATCAACGGCCTCGACAGGATCCGCATTGTGGAAACAATTTCTGCAAATTGGTAAACAAAGTACCTTGAAATTCACGACTACAGTATCTTTGCAAACATGTTGTCCTCCAGAGAAGGAAATTCTGGAAATTGGCAATGAGTCCTAAGCGATTTAGCAAGCATGCGGTCATGGCATAAAGCCACATCTACATTCCAAGATGTGTACGTGTGCTACTTGTTCGTCTTGTTAACCCTCTAAAACTACTGCGTTAACAAGGCCGAAAAGGGTGCATTGCACATAGATGCAGCGCACAAAACACCCTTTGTAGGAGATATCCTCGCTGACGGCCATTTTCCTTCTTTACAGTAGCTCGTTTAGCAGCATCCTGCTCGATGGCGCGTTGACCTCAACGCCTGACAGTGGCTCGACGACGCTGCTGCTACTCCTGGAGCCGAGCAAAGGCAGATGGCGCCAACTGAGGCCCCGTGTCGACAATAAGTGCCGCACGATGCTGAGCTGTTTCTGCGGCGGCGACGGCGAAGAGGGACTGTAGCGACGCTCGTTTTGAGACGACTGAGTTGAGGATGACCAGATGACCGTCGACGATAAATCGCAAACCAGCTACTCGGCTGGCTGGCGTGTCAGCGGTTCTCGTCGACGCAGTTTCAGGCACGGACAATTGCTGGGGACGACCCGCGCTGTTAAATGACACTGTCGACAAGTTGTACACAGTGGCTGTTGGTTGACGACGAGTCGATGGCGATGCACGCGTTGCTACACTGACAGTTTCTGTTGAGCTCCTTTTCAAAGAGTCCGGTTCTAGCGCCCGGTGAACCCAAACTTGACCTTTCACACCTCGTTTCTGTAGTGTACTAACTATCTTTTCTGTTAAATTAGTCACTACTAATATACTCTATTTTCCAAGTCGACAGTGTCACATTAAATAGCTCCGTTCGCTCGCGTGTCACTTCCGCTCATCGTGCTTGGGATCACTGTAGTGTCGTTGCCAACACTACATCCCTCCCCTTCTAGCTGAAGAGGGCGGCTTGTGGCTGGGGGGTTCGAGGTGTGTGGCAGGGCGCTGGCGTCTAGCTAGGTCTCCGTCATCGTGGTGGGCGTCCTGTCCTTGTGTATTGCTGCGCTCCGTCGCTGGCGTCTCCTTGGTCGGTGCCGGCGTCGACAGCTCGGCGGTCATCTGGCGAGTGCTGGTCATGCGACTGCTGGTCGTAGCGCGCACGCTGGTGTAGTCGCCTTCCGCGGCGTCCGTCGCTGTCGCCTTTCTGTCGGTCCCTGGCGCGGCGAGCTGCAGCTTCACTCCCAGGGGACACAAGAAGTTGCGGCCCAGCACTGACGAGCAGCTATCGGCGACGACGTAGAAGTGGTCCTCGTGGCTCTTGCCCTCCACTCTGACGCTGGTCGTGATGGTGCCGAGAACTCCCGCGACTTCCGTTCCATCGAAGTTGACCTCTCGCATGGGCAAGTCGGGGAATAGCCGGTCGCGCACTGCCTGCGTCATCGTCGAGCACCCAGCGCCGGTGTCCATCTCCAACTTGACGCGACGGAACTCGCTGCCGTCCCAGATGGAGACGGTCTTGACGAGCATCTTGCCACCAGCCTCGCGCACTGACAGGATCGCCTCGTCGTCCTTCTCCTGCAGTCGCTGCTGGCGCTGCTCCGGCTGTGCCTGCTTCTCTGCAGCAACGCGCGTAGTGGCCTCTCTGCTTGCAGCGGTTGCAAGTCTTGTCCTTGGCCGGGCAGCTGGCGCTGTAGCTCCGATGTCCCGCCAGGCCGCAGCTCGGCACTCGCTCACACGGCTCCGCAGCTGGCGCCTGCTCAGCGCTTGGACCTGCGCATGTCGTCTCGACATCGCGTCCGCTTCTGTCCGCGCGCGCTCTTCAGCCTGCATCGTTGCCAGCACTGCCTTCATGTCGACCTTCTTCAGCGTGAGCAGCCGCGTCTGCGTGTCCTTGCTCGCGCAACCGCAGATGAGCCGGATGGCTAGCTGGTAGTCGAGCTGACTGCCGAAGCCACAATCCACGGCGATGGTGCGGAGGGCGCAGAGGTACTCGTCGGCAGACTCGTGCGGCGCCTGGTCTCGCTTGTAGAAGTCGTAGCAGGCGGCTGCCGGGCTGATCGGCGGGGCGAACTGAGCGCTGACGGCGGCAACAACGTCCTCGTGGCCCATGCTGTCGATCTCCTCAGCGGCGGGGTTCGTGTCGAACTGGCGCGCGCCCTCGGTCCCGAGCAGCATGTAGAGGAGCGTGTTCTTCTGAGCCGCCGTGAGCTTCTGATCCGCTGGGCGGTTCGCGTCGGTGAGCATGGTGAAGCGCTTGAACAGCTTCAGCCACTGCTTGAAGGCGCACAACGGCTCCCCGGGGTGCGGTAGCCACTTGTCAACGGACGGGACGGGCATGCGCGCCAGCAAGGTCGGCATCGTCGTCAGATCCGACTCGCTCGCAGTCGCCATTTCTCCGCGTGTCGTCCTCCTCTTCAAGGTCACGCCACTTGTAGTGTACTAACTATCTTTTCTGTTAAATTAGTCACTACTAATATACTCTATCTTCCAAGTCGACAGTGTCACATTAAATAGCTCCGTTCGCTCGCGTGTCACTTCCGCTCATCGTGCTTGGGATCACTGTAGTGTCGTTGCCACACTACAGTTTCGTTCCATGTCTACACAAAAAAAATCTTTAAATTCGAACGCTTACAGTATTTTCCGTTCCTAACTGCGACTACCGTATTGCTCATTTCGAGTTAGGACATTGCCACAAGACGATTCGAAAGATGCGAATGTCTTGAAAGCCGAAAATTCCCAGAAAAATGAGCAACGGCCAATGGCGGATCGGCGACGTAGGCATCATCGATGGCCTACTCGGGCCGCATTTTGTGGATTCGATGGACGAGGCCCTTAGAACGTTGCTGCCCGGTGGAAAGCTGTGCGAGTTGGCAGCCGCTCGCAAAGTGCCGCAATGGATGCCGTCCGATCTAAATGAATGCTCTTTCCTCGTCGACTGCGAATCGCTGGAGAACCCGCTCGACCTGTACGCCGACTCCTACGGGAAGTGGGGACAGTGCCAGCGTCTCTACCGCTATCTAACAGCAGGAACCCATCGCATATGTCGCCAGCTTTGGTTTTATGTATTCTGAAGAAGACATTACAATTTTGTGCATCTAAATCTAAACTTGTACACAAAGAAATATGCGATGGGCAGACCTGAAAGGTGGCAGAAGGCACACGCTGGATGAAGGGGCGGGCTGGAAGTGGCGACTGGCTCGAAACAAGTATTCGCATCCCGATGTTGCCGATGAGCAGTTCCAGAAGCGCGTCTTTCTTCTGGAAGAGAACACCGACCAGGGACTGCGGAAGAGACTCGCCTTGATCTCTTACAGGTTTCTTTTCGTCGAACTCAACTCAGTGTAGTTGAACGAGCGGGTTATGCGTATCTGACCAGCCAGGCATGAAAGTTTGCACAGTAACAAGAAGACGTGTTCTAGATAAGTGTAGTTGGTTGGACAACTTGCCACTGTTTATGCTTGTTTCCTTAAACGGCTCCGTAGGTTCGCGAAGCAGAGAGCTTGGGTAACTACAGGCAAAATGCACATTTGCTATGACTGTAGCTTTGCCAGCAGACAGACCAATTCGCGTAGTTGGGGTGGGGGGCATCCGGCATACATGTAACCGTACCAGGTTTTTGAATTGGGGTGTCGGAGACTCTTCTGGGGGGGGGGGGGCGGTCAGCTTGCCCCCTTCCAATCCAATTCCACTCCCAATACTCCACTCACCACAGTCTTTCAAAAGTTGTGTACCTCGATTCTATATTGATATTTTTGCATTCCTTTTGCGTTTACAATGATCAAAAACACCAAAATAACGCTTTTGAGAGAACCCAACTTTTAACCGTCTATGGAGCACCTATTTGGGCGCAATTTTGCTACACAATATTTCCATGCTGGACACCAACCCAGCACAGTCGAGGGACGTATGCGTCAATGGACGCAAGTGGCAATTTCATCGTCTTGTAAACTGTTTCTGTCTAGAATGGCAATTCAAGAGACCGACAAGAAAGGTCAACGGAACGATGACGCGGCTGTCGACGGCTTGCTCGGGCCACATTTCGTGGATTCTGTGGACAAAGCCCTCGGCACCTTGCTGCCCGGTGGAAAGCTGTGCGAGTTGGCAGCCGCTCGCAAAGTGCCGCAATGCTTGCCGTCCGATCTGAATGAATGCTCCTTCCTCGTCGACTGCGAATCGCTGCCCAACCCGCTCGACCTCTTCACCGACTCCTATGGCAAGTGGGGACAGTGCCAGCGCCACTACCGCTACCTATCAGCAGGAACCCATCGCATATGCATTATGCACGTAGCGAAAGCCAAACTGGTGTCTGTACATTCTTCTAAAAAGTTCTAAACAAAAGTTGCGCATATTCAATGGGCAGACCTGAAAGGTGGCAGAAGGCACACGCTGGATGAAGGCCCTGGTTGGAAGTGGCGAATCGCATGCAACAAGTATACACATCCCGATGTTGTCGACGAGCAGTTCCAGAAGCGCCTCTTTCTTCTGGAAGAGAACACCGAACAGGGACTGCGGAAGAAACTCGCTTTGATCTCTTACAGGTTTGCATCGGTGTAGTTGAACAAAAACCTATTTACACGTGTCCAAGGGCCAGAAAATGTACACAGCGAAAAGTATGCAAGCTATGCGTGTCCGCTGGGGTGCCTACCGTATCCCAGAAGACGGATCTGCCCTCCCCCCCCCCCCCAAACGAGTGGGCCCGGGCCAGGGGGGTGTGTGTGTGCGTGTGCGTGTGTGTGTGGACCCCCCCCCCCCTCCCCGAACTGAACTTGTGCCCCCCTCCCCCACCTTCTTGTCCGGATATCGTGCCCCCCCACCTTGAACATCCATTTACACCCCTCCCCCCCACAACCGCTCGTCTTGACAGCGTTACAGTTGTGTGTGAAGTGAACGACGTGCCACAGTGCCACAGAAAAAGTGCCACAACTTCACCCTTTTGTAAACACATTTCCTCCAGAATGGCAACTGAAAAGGTCATTGAACAACGGAACGCTGACGCGGGTGCCGATGTTCTTCTTGGGCCACACTTTGTGGATTCGATGGACGAGGCCCTTAGCACGCTGCTGCCCGGCGGAAAGCCGTGCGAGTTCGCAGCCGCTCGCAAAGTGCCGCAATGTTTGCCGTCCGCTCTGAATGAATGCTCATTCCTCGTCGACTGCGAATCGCTGCCCAACCCGCTCGACCTATACACCGACTCGTATGGCAAGTGGGGACAGTGCCAGCGCCACCACCGCTACCTCACAGCAGGAACTCATCGCATATGCATAGCCAAAATTGTTGGACTTTTGGGGATGTTAGATTCTTCTATTAAAAGTCGTAAAAAGGGAGAGTGCATGGGCGATGGGCAGACCTGAAAGGTGGGAGAATGCGTACGTTGGATCAACGCGATGGCTGGAAGTGGCGACTGGCTCGAAACAAGTATTCGCACCCGGATGTTGCCGACGAACAGTTCCAGAAGCGCGTCTTTCTGCTGGAAGAGAACACCGAACAGGGACTGCGGAAGAAAATTGCTTTGGTCTCATACAGGTTTGCGTTCGTTTGATTCGTGAAATGCTTTATTCAGTGTCCGATTTTTTTTTTTTTTTTTTTTTTTTTTTTTTTTTTTTTTTTCTATAGTCGGCCACTCGCATTTTTGTTTTTGTTTTTTTGCGGAAACGCGGTTTTTCTCTCTCTCTCTTCTTTCGCCCGGGGTTGGGTTTTGGTGTGGTTTTGGGTCATTGGGGAGGGGCCTGGTGCTTTTTTTTGTTTTTTCAATTGAGGGGGGGGGTGCGCCCCCCCCCCTACCCCTCCTCTTGGCTACGCCACTGGCTTTATTTCCGAATAGTCACACGGAAACGCGGTTTTTACCGCAACTGTGTGTACCAAATAACCATAATTCGGTATTGGCACAGGTTTGTCGGCAATATCTACGGTCATTACCTGCAAAGTGCACGTGTGGATATCTGTGTAGGTACACTGGAGCCGCTCCTCTGACCGAGCTGAATCCTGCCCAAAAGGGCAGTAAGAAAGCGAACGAGCCGTCCAATCGCACGTTGGATGAGATGATGCAGAGGAAGAGACGCGTGCGGCCCAGTGACACTGCGCAGGCGGCGTTGGTGGCCGCGGGTGCGCTGCTCAACGTCGCCGCCACTGCTGAAGTGCCCACGAATCATGGCCAGGTCTTGAATGACAAGCTTCACTCAATGAACCGTGTATTACGCAATTGCCAGGCTCATTTGTTCCAGGGGGCCACTGTACCCCCCCCCCCCTGCTCACCCGCCGACTTTGCGATTGCCGCCCAGACCCATCATTAACTCTTGTATTTGGTTTTTGTTGAGACTTTTACTGCCTCCCCCTTCCCTCGAATCTGAGTTCCTTTTGCCTGGCGCCGTCACTGGTGTCACTGGTCCACATTCCAGACTTACTCATTTTTAGGCTCAGCAGCACCGTTCTCCAGTCGCCGCGTCGTCATCGGGACAGCAGAAGCGGCGCTGTCCGAAATGCGGCGAGTGCTTCCATCGCAACTACATCTTGACGCATCTGCGTCGGGCGTCCTCCTGCGCGAGCCGGAGACGGAAGCGACCGACGCGAAGGCCGATCTCGACTCGGGACCTCTCCGAGATCCGTCGCTGTCCCGAAGAGGACTGCTCCAGGACCTACTGGTCGCGCACGGCGCTCCGCAGGCACCTCAGGGTCGTGCACCAGCGCTTCGGGCCGCAAGGACTGGTGGGCGACGCGCCCCTGCCCGTCCAGTGCGCCGTCTGCGAGCGCCGCTTTGCGTCCGTGCCGCATCTCTGCGCCCACGTGGCCGGCTCGCATGACGGCCACTGGAGCGAGGAGACGCGCTTCAACGGCGACGACGACGCCGCCGCCGCCGCCGCAGCGCCTTTCGAAGTGATCCTCCGACAGTTCGCGTCGCGCCAAGACTTCGACGCCTGGAAGGGGCAGGCGGCGCTGCGGTGCGGCCAGGCGCTGATCACGCGCAGTCGGTGCAGGGCAGAGCCGGAGACGGGTCGGCCCGAGCTCGTCTACTTCTACTGCTGGAGGAGTGGGCCGAGCAGGGCCGACCTGGGCAAAAGGGCCGCCAGCCTCTACCACCAAGACACCGACTCCCCCGACCCCAAGGGAACGACGAGCGCTCGAAAGCTGAGACGCACTCGCAAGATGGGCGCCCACTGCACGGCGTTCATAAAGGCGAAATTCATGCTCGACGGGTGAGGAGTCCTTTGGAGTGTCTTCGATCGTGTGGGGGTGTCGAACAGCGGTGGATCCAGAATTTTGGGGTGGGGGGGGGATTTTGCGGAATAGAAAACCCTGTTAAAAATTATGGATGCAGGGCCATTCGAGCTGTGGTTGTGGGCGCCTAATCGGCCCATTTTTTAATAACTTAGTTCTTAAAAATGCTGGAGCAGGCCAAATTTGTGAGTTTTTCGACCACCGACAACGATTTCTTTTTGCGCATCGCCTTTGCCTTCCCCCTCTCCCTCGTGGGTTTTCGATTTCGGGAGGAAGGAATCCCTGGAGCCGCCACTGGTGTCGAGAGTTTCAGTGTGTGTGTGTGTGTGTGTGTGTGTGTGTGTGTGTGTGTGTGTGTGTGTGTGTGTGTGTGTGTGTGTGTGTGTGGTGTCTGTATCGCAGCTAGTCAACGTCAAAGAGAGAGTGTCTGTGTTTATAGAACGGTCGAGGCCGAGTACTGTCTCGACCACTACGGACACGACGCGCGCAAGGACTTGCGCAGTTGGGCTCCCGAGGTTCAGCAGGCGCCACAAAGGCGAACGATCAAGCTCACGGTCGGCCAAACGCCTGTCGCCGTCACACTCAAGGGTAAGGCTGGCTTGTCGTTTGTTTGTACTGGTGGGTAGATGCCCCAGTACTCGGCTGTGTGTGTGTGTGTGTGTGTGTGTGTGTGTGTGTTTGCGTGTGCGTCGTTGGTTTATTTGTAAATTCCCTTCCTGTGATGGACGTCCCCGTGTACTCTGTACTCGGTTTACAGCTTTGCTTCGCGCAGCCTGTGTCGGTCCGTTCATCAATAACAACTTTGAACTTGAACTTGAACTATGTGTAAGTCGTCGGACGTGGGCCTGTTGGCGACGCCGTCGCTTCAGGGCAGTTCCTTGCGCTGTGCTACTGCGAAGTCGCCGTCAGACCTGGAGAAGATTCACAGGCCAGCGACCGCTGCGACCGCTGCGCTGCTTCCACGAGAACGACCCCTGTGGCGGGTCTACGAGCCAAGAGCTGTTTCTCACCGTCCGAATGCTGGCCGAAAAGACGACGACCACCTACGACAAGCAAGGATCGTTTGCGGCGCCGTCCGCAGTCGACTACCTGACTGGCGCACGTGAGCGAATCTTTCTTTTGACCACGCCCAACACGACGAGCTTCTTCCTTCGAAGTCAACCTCTCGAGGCCATCCCTGCTCCTAAGCAATTCTACTGTACACTAGACTACATGCAGCTGCGTGTGTAAATGTACAGTAGGCAATGACAGGGTAGGTGTACCCGGCGCTGTATCCGTCCGCGGTTGCGCTCTCCTCATCAGGCTTAGGTAAAAAAATTTCAGTTTCTTTAAATAAAAAAATTAAGTTTTTTATTAAAGGTTCTCAGAGACCGTTTTGGATGTCAAATCAATGTTGCAGAAGGTGTTTTAAGCCGAGTAGAGTGTCAATAACAACAGCCAACTAAGGCATTAAAAGCCTTTTGAAGTGCATTTTAATCAACTTTTACTACTGATAGGTTTTTTTAGTGAGTCGGACTACGACTATGACTATCCAGCCTTGGTTTGACAGCTTCCCAGAACACCTCCAAAAGTGCTAATTATGGTTATTTAGCTCATCCCGTCTGCTACTGTGGGGCTGTGGCGTAGTCCGTAAGGCGTTGGATTCCTGACCGAAAGGTGAGGGGTTCGATTCCTTGTTGGGCGAAAACCACGGCTACCCCCTTGGGCAAGGGGTTTAAACCACAATTGTTCCGGTTTCTGGCTGTACCGTGGCTTCGGCCTAAAATCAGTGCCAGGTGGGGGCCCACCTTGCCTCGCGGCAGAACAACGCCCATGTTATGTATGCGGCGCCGCCCTGTGATCTTGTGATCTAGTTAAAGGGGGTGGCTCTAGTTTCCAAAATTTTTGAGATAATGATGTGGTCAGCTGCGGCACACCCCTGGGAGTCACGTCCCATTCTTACTTTTCGAACTTAATTCTAAGTTTTTCGAGATATTTCAACTTAAACGCCCAAAACTTAAAATCCTAGAGTACAGTAATCTTTCTAGCTAATCACGCAAAACCCACCGTACGCCATCTAAACAGAGCTTTAACCTGAAATCACTCTCCTTATGCTGAAGAAGCGCTCCATCAGTGCGTGCACTAACAAAATATAGTCGCAGCTAGTCGCATTTATGATGCAAACATTCGGCAGCGCATTGTTCAAACGATAATGCCGACATCTTTAAAAGAAACACTTTCGTGTCACAGAGCGTACTATTCGGCGGCGCACTGTACCCACTGTACCCACAGAGAGGGGGGTCTCCCCCTCCTGTCAGCTCAGATTTGGGGGGGAAGGAGGGGGAGAGATCAGGGGGAGAAGAAGGAAAGAAGGGCGAGCACAAGGGGAAATGGGCAAATTTTTACGTTTTCCTTGGATTCTGGCACTCAAAAGGGCAAAATTTTCGCCTGCGGCGCTGTGGTTCTCTTCCAACTCACGTTTGATTCGTAAGGGAGCTCACAAATTCCGTTATTTTTCGCTATTCCATAGTAGTGTAGTTTGTTCGGTGACCTTCTCCCCCCTCTGTCAGAAAATCCTGGATCCGCCAGTGAACACAAAACGTACTCTTGACGCCCCGCATAAGCAATTCAAAGTAGGATTACGGTACTCTGGGATTTCAAATTTCGGAGATTTAAGTGGAAATATCTCAAAAATTTAGAATTAAGAGTCGTCTTCTGAAAGAATCATACATCGGGCTGAACGGGTTGACACTTTTTTTCATCTGATCTCACGGATAATCTCGATAATTTTTCTGATGAGTCCTCATGTCTAATGATTCACTTTTTATAATTAGACGATATGTCAAATCTGCACCATTTGGGCCATAAAATGTCGTCAAATTTATGCATGTAAGTGTGATTTGCATATAAACGGCTTTGGGTAGCAGGCACAAAACAAAACACAAAACAAAACAAAACAAACAAAAGTAACTTTAGGTGCTGATTTCGAAAATCATATTCATTTTTTTGAAAAATTATTTTGGTGTTGATTTTTCGCAATTTTAAATTTTATAACATTTTTTCTTGGGCTTGAATATGAATATGATTTTTGGAATCAGCGCCTAAAGTTACCCCAGGAGGAATTGTTTTGTGCCTGCTACCCAAAGCCATTCATATGCAAATCACACTTATATGCATAAATTTGACGAAATTTTACCGCCCAAATGGTGCAGATTCGACATATCGTCTAATTATAAAAAGTGAATCATTAGACATCAGGACTCATCAGAAAAATTATTGAGAAAATCCGTGAGATCAGATGAAAAGAAAGTGTCAACGCATTCTGCTCGATATACAGAAGATGACTCTTAAGTTGGAAAAGTAAGAACGGGGCGTGATTCCCAGGGGCGTCCCGCAGCTGACCACATCACTATCTCAAAAACTTTGGAAACTAGAGCCCCCCCCCCCTTTAATGGCCATTGTGCTGTGCCAGGTGGTTGTCGTCAAAAATAAAAGTTTTTGCTACTATGCAGGTATATTGCGTTTAAACACACTAAAACCGTCGTTTTTGCCTATTCTTAGCACTTTTTGGACGATTTGAAGCATTTTTAATTTAAAAATCCAGTTTTTGTAATATTTTTTTAAATTTTTTTATTTTGCCCAAACATGCTCTTCATAGCCCTCGTGGCGCAGTTGTAGAAAACGTGTTCAGAGCAGCAGGCGGAGCAGGAGATGTCTGTCGCAGGGCAGCGCACGCGCATGTTCGTCGAGGCGGCGAGTGGAGGCTGCGCGGCGTGGACGACGACGGAGGGCGCGGCGACGTTGACGGACTGCGCCCTCCGCTGCTTCGTCCAGGGTCGGCTCTGTCGCGCCTTCGAGCACGACGCACGCGCGCTTCGGTGCCGTCTCTGCGATCACAAACAACAGGACGTGCTCCTGTCCGGAGGTGACGAAGTAAAGATTAAGGTCTTCACGTAAGATGGAACTTGTGATCTCTAGGAGCATTTACAAATTATTGTTGTTGCGCAGCGTTCCAACAATTGTAGGGATTCACACTGACTAAAACGTTGAATGGAAGTCTACTGCAGTCTATGCAGAGCCAATCGCAAGCTTTGTGTTCGATTCTTTCAGCGGAAATACCGTAAACCCTCTAATTAGCCCCCCCCCTGTAATAAGCCCCCCCTATAATAATACACCCTCCCAAGGCCACTTTGAGTTAATAAGCCCCCCCCCTATAATTACGCCCCCTCCCTAAATGAACCATCGTCTAAAAGGCACATGTTTCCATGTCTGGGTGTATGTAAGGTCGCGTATGTGTATGTATGTACACGTCTGTGCATGTCAGACTGTGTGAGAGTGTGTTAGAGTGTACCAACGTGTGTGCACAGCGCCTTTTTCCCTTAAAAATCGCCTCCACGCGCCTTTTTGCCCACACATCTTCCCACTCATCGACACTTCCAGTTTATAAGCCCCCCCCTATAATTAGCCCCCCCCCCTATAATTATACACCCTCCTAAAGCTCGAAAGAAAAAATAAGCCCCCGGTGGGCTAATTATAGGGTTTACGGTAAAAGCCCTTCTTCTCTGGAACCCTTGTGTTCCAGGAATGACAAACGCATTAGCACGCTGAGCTTTAAATCGGAGGTTGTACGGTAATCGGCAACGTATCCGATTTACACCCCGATTAGGACATTCATTCGCAACATTCTATCTTATTTGGCGAGCTCCAAATATGCAGGTATACATAAAATCACAAAGCGAAGAACACTGCTAGTTTCAGAAAAGTAGGTAGGTAGGTGATATGGTGACGTTTTATCCAGTAAACACCTGCACATTCAATGTGTAATGTACAAGACGGCTACATGTGTTACCATGAATACTGTGCTGCCAACATTAGGTATTTTTACTAGTATCGATCTAGACACATTACATCCCAGCTTCTCGAGCTACGCGTTCGGCTTCAGAAGCATCTCTGTGTAAAATGAAAGGTCAAATTCTCTCCGTTGCCGCGGTATTGTTCATCAGTTGCTATGTAGTTCAGCTGGTCGAGTCGAGGTGCCCTTCCTAAAGAATGCACAGCAACAGCGCGCGCGCACGCACGCACGCACGCACCTTTCAGTAGGTTCGTACCTTCAGCATTGCCTCCATAGTACTGATGAGCAGGCGAGTTTGCAGCAAGTGTAGCTGTCCTTCCACAGAGGTGGTCATGAGCAGATCGTTTGTCTGCTGCAGCTGCTGGCGCCGCAAGAGCATCAACGTCAAGGCGAGCTGCGAGCTGCTCCTCGACGCCGCACTGCCCGACGATGGAAGACCAGCAATGCGACTGGCCACTGATTCTGTGGAACCATTGCCGCAGCCGCTGCCACTAGCACTGTCCAAACGATCTAAACACTCGTCACGAAGCGTCACAGCTAAATACCTACAGTAGTCAAATAACTGCACTGCAAACCTCTAAGTGGGGGTTGCATCAGACTGTGTTTTCTTGGTAACTGCTGGTCGATCGGACGAAGGAACGCGACGTTGTCATCGCTGCATTTCCGAGCGCGCTTCGATGGAACATCCGGCGCTTTTTGACTAGTCGTCGACGAAGAAAAGTTGAACGGTTCAGCAAAAAAGTGCGCTAGTTTTAGGTTGCATGTTATATGTGCGTACATAAAGTGTTGGTACATACAGGTACCGGTTCGCGTGGTTGACTTACGATGGTGCGAAGCGAGACGGCCAACTTGCAGTCCACTCGATTCGTCACAAATCATTGGTGCGTTGTCGACACGAGCGCCGCGGTATTCTCCCGTGGGATCTTCGAGCGCCACCGCGTTGCTTCTGACAAAGTTAGGCAGTTAGTCCTTCCCTGAGTCTCGCACGAAGCGTCGTTGATTCTACTCGTCTCTCACCCACTGTTCCACAGCTGCCGAAGCTGCGCGTCAGTCCGGACGAGCGTAGCACTTCGGAGAAAGTACTCTCCGAATGTCAGCGGCGCCGACAGAGGCACGCGCACGCGGTTCTGAACTGCGTTCGCATCCACGCGACCCTCCCTCCCTCACCGGGAGGGAACCTCGAAAAAAGCCTCGGGCACGACGCGCCACATGTCCAGGTGGTCGGGGCTGGAGCTGCGATCGGCGACTCTCTTGGCGCTGCCGACGCTGACGAGGAAGTCGATCCATCGCTGGAGCTGCGTGGCGCCGGGCGCAGCGACGGGGGACGCGGCGTCGAGCGGCTGGGCGAGACCCATCCACAGCAGGCGGAGGAACGCCTCCAGCAGCGGGCGCGGCACCAGCTCCAAGACCATCGAGCGCTTGTGCAGCTGAATGCCAGGTTCACGACGACACCTTCATCACGAGGAGACGATGCACACCCTGTACCGGTTCGCGGAAGAGACGGTACGCAGCGACTTGAACGAAGCCTCTGTAGGCAACGTCGGCGTCGGTGCAGACGGCGAACGGCTGCGAGAAGACGAGACCGTGCAGCACGCGCCGCTCTCCCTCGTCGTCGTCGGCCTCCCCCAGCTCGATGCGGACGTAAAACGCCGCGTAGAAGAGCTCGCTCAGCTGCACGTCGCTCGACCGCCCACCACGCGTGCACTGCAGCTTCTGAAGGACACCTCAGCTGTGTGCATGCGCATGATTCACAGGAGCGCGGTACGATGGGTTCTCGAAAGCCGGCGACGTATCCGTCCGCGGTTGCGCTCTCCTCTTTTAGATAGCCCTCGTAGCGCAGTTGGCAGTCGTGGCGCAACTCGAACGCCGTCTTCTGCTCGTTGAGGCACCGCACCTCCGGGTAGTGCCGACTAAGGTTTCACCAACATTAGGGCCTATTGAAAGCGGGTGGCGAAGCGAGGCGACGCGTCTTATTGCGTACAGTGAGACGATCGCGTCCTCCAGTGGGCTCGTCGATCGCGGCCGTTCGACGAAGTACGCCTCGTCTTTGAAGCGAAATTTCAGCAAGTCCGCCCTCTGCTTTCTGAACGAAGACAAATGGAGTCGAAATGGACAAACCATTTTGCTGCAAAGCACAGTGCCCGCTGACGTCATGACGAAAGTCTCCACCGTGTCGACGACGCCCCGGGCGCGTTTGCCGTTGTCCTGCAGCAGCGTCTTGGCGCAAAGCAGCCGCAGCGTCGGACGCAGGGAAAACCGATGCTCCGCGTCAGGCTCCAACGCACTGCGTCCGTCGACAACGGCGCATGGCGGCTGCCACGCGACCACAATCGATCTGAAAATGCAGCTTGCTGACTGTGTCGGGCAACGCGACGACCGCAACCTCCAGATCAAATCGCGTCTCAGGCAGGCGATCTCGTCACGCAGCTTCAGCAAGAGATCAAGCTGCGGGTCGCGGAGCGTCACCTTCTGCAAGCAGGCTCCCACAACGCGGTCGAGCCTGTCGAGCAGGCTGGCCAATGACTCGAAGCTGCAACGCTCACTTCGAAACTCGGACAACAACCGAGCGCGAATACCGAGGCTCCAAGGAGTTGAAAACGTTGAAGACGCGCCGTCGCGCCTGCACGGGGGCGCAGTCGGCGAGGCGCTGGGCGATCTCGAGAGTGCCAAAGCCGAGTCGAAGACCGTCCGCTCCGTCTGCAGCGATTGAGTGGGACCCGCAGAGAACGTTTTCCACTCAAAAGTCGTCCTACTGAGGCCGAGCTGTCTGTCGAGCTGCCGATTCGATAGGCTGTTGATGGCGCCGCGTCCTTTGTCGATGGCGACTCGCACCAGCTTGGGAAGGTTCTGAAGACGCGTGCAGCCTCATCACCGTCACTGCGACAAACAAACGTGGAGGAGGTGTGTACTGACGTCAGGACGTGCACCGCGAAGGCGTCGAGTGGACGACAGCAGTGTAGCGGTAGCGAAGTGCGTGGCGTGTTTGCTCGCGACTCGTGCACACGCGGCGGACTTTGAGGCGCTCTCGGCGCCCGGGGTCTAGACGTTCTAGAGACCGCGCGAGCAGGCCCGGCCGCGGACGCGACAGTATGTGCGCGTTGCACAGCAGCCACAGTGAGCCACTATATGGCTTGCCTCGATGCACGCTGAACCAAAATCGAGCCATTCAATTTCATGTATCCCACAGCCTCATGCGCCTGCTACGTCGTTAGTCGCGTCAGTTGAACTGCGTAGGTGTACTGTATTGTTGTTTTGCATTGCGCATAGGTTGTACTTCCCTTTCGTCGCCTAGCTAGGTATGTGTGTAGATTGTGCGCGCATTCAAAAATTTCCACGACGTCCATTTTTGTTTTCATGTGCATTTCTTTCATATGACCCCACGTGTTGCACCCTCTATCGTACCACACAAGTTTTGAACAGCGCGCTGCCTGTTTCCATTGGCGTACGCTGTAGCGCTTGATTATAGTTTTCGATTTGTATTCTGCTTTGTTCTCATCCTGACAGTAAGCGTCGTACTTGTATGTACGCAAGGATTGAGATTCTCATTTCTGTATTCTGTGTCGAATTCCCATCGCCCTCTTTGATACGCTTCCCCGCTGACACTTAGGTACTTGTATACATCCTGCATTGTTCATTGCTACAATAGGTAATTCATCAGTCCATCAGCTCAACTATCCTCAACTAACTGACGCAACTACATACCTATGATCTTCAACAAGGACCATTCAACAACTCCGGACACTACTCTCAGAAGACAAGACGACCTGCAGCGAACTCTTTCATCAGAGGATTCGTCTCTCTCCTTCATCTTCCCCCTGGGTCCCTGGCTTCTGCTGATGGCCACACCCCTGGAGACCTTGCAGCTGTGAGGACACAGCTCGTCCAAGGGGGAAGGTGTACTGACGTCAGGACGTGCACCAGCCGCCCTACACTTGCAATCTTCTCTCCAACTCCGGACTCCAGCGGCGCTGAACTTTCCCAAGGACGCCAGCCACCCGCCGACCAGTCTCCAGCGGCCAGGCGTCGCGTCTACCCCTCAAGCGCCGCCAAGCCAAGCCCCTGCCGACTGGACTGCATGCTGGCCCTCTGATCCAGCCGCCGTCGGCGCTCAAGGCTTGCCTACGGCCCAAGCGGCGTCCCTCAGCTGACAAGCAGCACAGGCGGCGCGCTGCTGAAAGACCGGACTGGACACCCGCCGCACAAGCGAACGACGCCGAGATAGCGTCTCTCTCCCCTCCCCTCACGGCACATAAATACGCTCGCTGATTCGACAACCGACAGTTCCTTGTACATATGAATCCGTCTTTGTGAACCTCGCGGTATCGTACCCCGTTTCGTGTACTGTTCGCCAGTTTGTACAGAAGTTTGTATAGAAGAACCTTGTACAGGCGCAGTCAGGCTTGCCGCTTCAGTACAAGGTGTTGGGCACTTGAATCTCAGATGAAGCACAACCGTCGGCAGGGTTGATCTGGTTGACTGTGATCACGCAGGACTGAACGCACGCCAAGTCAACTTTGAACTCAGTGTCGCGTGGACAGCACGCGACGCACCCGAACGGCGCTGTCGAAGCCGCGCAGTTGTGCGTGGCGTTCGAAGGGCATCGCCGCAAAGCTCTCCGCAAAGAGCTCCATCCTATTTCCTTCTTGTCGGTTTAGGACTGGAACTAAGGACTGTGAGGAGCACTGAGGGAGCGGCCCTCATGCGTGCGCGATTGAATACTAGTAGACGACGGGTTTTTGCCGGAAACTGCAACTTTTCCGTCGGAGGAGCGCGACGTCCTCTCGACGCGGCGTCTAGACAGTTTCAAACCATGGTTATTACTCAACCTTACCCTCCATGATGCATACACGGGTATATACACATTTACACAGGACACGCATTGTATACGTGAAATTCTGGCACTTTACCAAAAAAGAGTTCTTGGTTGGTCGCTTGCAACAGCTCGATCCATACCTTTTGTCCGCTCTAACTTTGATTAGGGCAACTTGAATTCTTTGCTCCGCCAGACTGTGCGAATGCGGTTGTTTACGACTGTGCGTGTGAAACGGTCGTTTGTGCAACTTCGGCTCCTATCGTTTCTTGACCGTGTTTTGGAGAGCGGTTGGGGGGGGGGGGGGTGCGGTGACGTTGGCACCGTTTCGAGTTTTCTCTCCGCCAACAGAGCGGGCGTGGGCATGGCGCCGGAGCGGCGGAGCGCGCGCGCAGCCGACGACGGCGGCGTTTTTGCCGGCCGTTCGTTGGCGCGATTGGCAACTCTCGCGATTGACTGCCGAGCGCCGCCAGTGTGACAGCTCGGCGTGCGACTCCTTGCGCCTCTCATGGCTCCACGCAAGAACGAACGGATGTGCACTTTGAGAGCCTCAGAATGTTTGACAAGCAATGCGTCGTCAAAACTGCAATGAGCGCCCGGGGTGCATTATTATTTCATCTTTACCGGCGCATTGGTGTGTTGCTGTTGCCTCAAGAATACATAGGTCGTAGAAAACGTGGTGCTCTGAGTCATGCTCGTTTAGGTCATCCTCAGTGTAGAACAAGCAGTCATTCGACTCGGCTGCGTTTCCAAGCTGCGCGAACGCCTTGCAGCGCGTACCGTAAACCCTCCAATGAACGCCCTCATCCAATGAACGCCCAGGGTAGAGGGTAGGTTGAAAAATGAACGCCCACTCTCCAATGAACGCATAGTGGCGTGCATTGGAATGATGATGCAGTTATGCAATGATATGCTTGTCAAAACAGGTATTGCCACGCTGTATTCTACGTTTGGGTCCGGTATATTGCCTGTACGGTATATTGCCTCTCAGAAGGCGATTTGCACCAATAACCGCACAATTTTCAGGTTTACTAACGATGAATGGATCTGCACAGCATTGTTGAAACGCCCTATAAAAGCACAATGTCTGTCTGTGTGCAACGCGACCCCATGTGTTGTGCTGCTTGGATTGCTTTGATTGTTTTTGATATCGCTTCAGGTGTTGCCTGTGATGTGTAGCTGAAAAATCGTCAAATCCAAAATTATTTAGAATTCGCGCCATGTAGTAACTCGTACCCATAACATGAAGCGTGAGAGTTTAGTGTCAAATCTGTTTGTGATATATGTAATCGACCACGCTGATCACGAATATCGCATCTGTTTTCCAATGCGATACCGTAATCTCGAGATATGCACATTTTATGCGTACACGGATTGGGCACGTGTAAGCAACCATGCTGATCAAGAAAATATCCTCATAATTCAAGCCAATAGTAAGCTATTCTAAAGCAAAGCCAATTATTAGGACCTCCATAATTAGCCCCCTTACAATCATAATGTAGCTGCCTCCTATAGGCCGATTTGAAAAATTTGACCCAAGGAAATTATGGTGTGTCTGCTCAAGATGGTACATATAGTGCCCAATTTGGGCTACAAACAGTTGTTGCGTCAGCGTCCACTGTGTCCATTGCATCTGATGAAAATTTTCATAATTTTAGACTTTGCTTAGGCTTAGTCCAGGCTTATGCTTAGGCATATGTTTATGTTCAGGCTTAGGCTTCACTTAGGCTTCGCTTAGGCTTAGGCTTCACTCAGGCTCATATTTTCGGACGCAGTGGACGCGGACGCAACAATTGCGTTTTGTCCCAATTAGTGCAATTGAAGGATACCGGTATTTAATGACTGAATGAAGAGTTACACGTTACAGTTACACGTTACAGTTGCACGTCACGTTACAGTTACACGAGTTAGAACGTTTTCCTGTATTGCAGAAGTGCATTGGTTGCATTGGTTGACTTCCTATGGCTTTTGCTGCAGCACTTTACAGATTTTATAGGTTTGCTCAATGGCTGGGGTGCGTGCAATGCGTTCAAATTATAGCAGTAAAAATGCACAGTACATTCTATCTACAGTACAGTACAAAGCTGTCACGGCATCCCTTCATCAATGAGCCGTTGTCGATCAACAAGCGATCACCGACAAGGTCAACAAGCTCGATCACATGGAGGAGTGGAGGGAGATGCGCAGTCCCTGGCAGTCGATGCCGACTTGGGAGACGGTGCAGACGGCGCAGACTCGGCCCTTGTGCCCCGGCTCGTAGAGGGCGCCGCAGAAGGGACAGCTGCTGGAGGACTTGCCACGGTAGAGAGGCACGTAGGAGGCGGCGCAGACGGAGAAGGGGTTCAGCGGGTCGTAGGCCAGCTGGCGCGCGTCCCCGCCGCCGCTCTTCTCGCACGCCGACAGCACCTGCAGCGTCGACACGTGTGACTGCCGGAAGCAGCTGCCGCTCCCAACCCGACCGGGGCCCGGCCGGGAACTCGCCTTGCGCATCTGCTGCGCCGTGTCGGCTTTGGGGCCGAGCTCGAGCGCGCGCCGGCACAGCTCGGCGGCCGTCTTGAAGTTCTTCAGCTTGAACGAAAGGTTCGCCGCGGTGCGCAGCGTCAGTAGCTGGTGCACGGGCTGCAGCTGGCAGTGCGTGAAGTAAATCGCCAATTCAGCGGAGCGCGTCGGCGTGGCGGGATCGCTCTTGGGCAGCTCCTTGCGCCACAGCTCCATCGAAAGGCCGACGATGTACTCGCGACAGATTTCTAAAACGATCCCGAGCGTCCACCAACAGCACAAACAGTCGCACGAAGCGCAAATTGCAGCAACTTTACATTGTACCTAGGAGTTGTTGCGCTTCAGCCACCTCCGACTTCTTGTCGACAACGAGCATTGGGACCGTCAGCAAGAGTAGACGGAACTTGTCAACCGCGTCGGCAAATTTGCCGGCGGTAGTCAACCGGTAGCACGACTGCAGCTGACCGGCCAATGCTTCTAGACGAGCGCCGACTGCTGGGAGGCCGCCGACGCCTTTGCCAAAACCGGCAGGGGTCGCCTTTTTCCAGTTGCGAAGGGGGTGGGCGAAGAGGCCGTTGGGTGCGCCGGCGAATGCCCCGTGCGCCACGGACGAGCGCGCGTAAGTCTTCATGAAGACCGGCCCAAATGGAGCCATGTTGACCACGCCCAGCTGCTCGCGCAACAGCCGAGCTGCGCTGTCGAAGCTGCCGGCCAGCACGTGGTCGGCGACGAGGCGGCTCTTCGACAGCCAGTTGTGCGATGGGTCGGGCCCCCGGCCCGGCGCCTCGTAGCCGCCGCCTCCCGACTCGTCGGCATCGGTCGCCAATGCGACGCTGACGTCGGCGGGCAGCTCGAGTTCGTCAACATCCCAGCCTTCACCTTCGGCCACGGCTTCTACTTCGTCCAAAATGTGATCCCCACCGTCCTCTGAAAAATTGACAAAATCTGTGTCGGTGTTATGACAAGAGGGCGGCCGAAGCGTATGTACCGCTTAGGACAGCGCCATCGTCAACGAGAATGACATCGTCGGCTTCTCCCCAGGCCGCTTTGTCGCCGTGATCCGCAGCAGCCAGTATTGGGGAGGGGACGGCAACACCAGGTGCTGCGAGCGCGTTGCCAGCGCCAGCGACGGTTGCGCCGAAAGGCCCTCTTCTCACCTGAGCGTCGTGTCGTGTTCAACCGAGGTCATGGCGAGACTTTTCAAAGGACATGGTTGGCGGATGCAAGCATACAAGTACCTTGAGTTGAGGCCAGTTCTCCATACACTGCGCGAGAGGCGGCGGCGGCACGAGCATGCGGGCCGCGGGGTCGACAGGAGGCAGGCGCTCGAGGTCGCCGAGACGGTCGGCTAGCGCGGCCGCCTCCTCATCGAGACCGTGCGAGGCGGCGGTCAGGTAGGCGAGCGACAGCTGCTCCGCGCCTTTCAGCAACTTGACGCGCTCGCCGACGTCGCCCAGAAGCAGTGCTGTATGGAAGTGCCCATGAGGATCGCGACGGATCTCGGCGATCTTCATCATCTTCTGGAGCTTCTCGAGGTTGCCCGTGATCAAGTACAAAAAGGAGAGCTTGTCAAAATTCTTTGTTCGCTGGTAGGCCATCTCGACGAGCTGGTGGTTGCCCTGCACGAGCGCCGCCTCGCCCAGCGCTGCCCAGCAAGCCTGGTTGTCGAGGGCCTTGGCACACTGCAGTGCGACCTGAGGACGGGGGCGACGAGTCCGGCGAGCCGTCGCAGTCAGCCCAAGCAGTCAGTCAGTCGCAAGCCAAGCAGCAGAGCGACCTCGAGGTTGCCGCACTCGATGGCGAGACCGAGGCGCGTCTTCTCGTCCTTGACGAAGTGCAAGGCCAACTCGGGATAGCCTTTCTTTTGCAGGTAAGCGATGATCGACTGGCCCACGAGCTTCGCCTTCCTCACCGTGTCGAGAACCTGGGCGCGAGGGATCCTCGTCGATACTAGACGCACGCCACGCACAACACCTCGTCGTAGTCGCGATTGCAGAGCGCCAGCTTGAAGCGGTATTCTGTAGGGTCGATGCTGACGACGAGTGGAGCCGCCTTGCGGTTGAGACAGAAGAGTTTGTCGGCGCGACAGGCGCACACGTAGAGCGGCACGTCGAGCGTGCGCACGATGCCGTGGTCGCCGCTCGAGGGCAGCGCGTACTTGACGTGGTTGGACGTCGTGTAGACGAACACGTCGCGCTCGTCCCACGCCCCAGACTTCACGCCGGCCCACTCGTGCACGGCGCACAGCTCCGTCAGGCCGCCCGCTATGAGTGACCGTGCACCGCGAATCGTGCGTGTAGGAAAGGAACACAGGTCGAGGGGGCGCTCACAGGCTCCGGCGCTCGCTCGAACCAGCGTCAGGACGTGTCGACCGAGCAGCGCCACGAAGTTCATTCGCTGGGACCACACGACGCGCTTCACTTTCGACGCCTTCACGCTTGCCATGATTCTCTTCTAAACCGAGACTCGGCTAGGCATGTGCCGCAAGCAGTCCGCACTGGTGATCACCCACCTGTTGCACGTCGAACAACTCGATCCTGTTGGACAGCTTTAGCAGTAATCGACCGGTGCCAGCGTAAAAAATGTCTTCGACCTCGGCTCCGTTAGCTGTGATTTGGCTGAGCTCAACCTTCTTGGCGACTTCATTGGACAGATTCCTGACCGTCAGACTGAGGCCGCCTCGGTCGAGAACGGCAAAGCGATTGCGGGCGACCCAAACGGCCGAAATGCCCACGGACCGTTGGCCTAAACATCGGTGACTGGCCGCGACGAAGAAGGCACAGAGTATATGCTACCTGACGCTTTGGCCTGCACCACTCCGTTCACTTTGGTACGCGACTACTAAGGAGAAAATATTCGCGGACACTAACTATTACCGTAAACCCTATAATTAGCTCTCACTATGAGTAGCCCCCACCCCCCTATAATTATACACCCTCCTAAGACAACTTGGAGTTTATAAGCCCCCCCCCAATAATTACACCCCCTCCCTAAATGAACCATCGTCTGAAAGGCGAAATTTTCTATGTCTGGGTGTATGGTATGTACAGGTATGTATGGTCGCGCATGTGTGTGTGCATGTGATACTGTGTGAGAGTTGTGCTAGAGTGTACCAACGTGTGTGCGCAGCGTCTTTTTCCCTTAAAAATCGCCTCCACGCGCCCACAAACCTTCCCACACATCGACACTTCCAGGTTATAAGCCCCCCCCCCTATAATTAGCCCCCCCCCCCCTATAATTATACACACTCCTAGAGCTCGAACGAAACAATTAGTCCCCAAGGGGCTAATTATAGGGTTTACGGTATGTACTTGTTGTCGTTTCGCTACAAAGGTCCGATTACATAGGCACAATGTAGTGAGTGCTGCAAATGGACCTTCCGGCGACTCAAGCCGTCCGTTTGCGGCCGCCGTCTGCTTGGGCAGCGCGTAGAGGTCGTAGACGGAATTGTCGGCGTTCGTTGCGCGCGTCGTGACGAGGACGGCCTGCTCGGCGGGGTTGAAGGCGAGAGAGTAGTAGGGGTAGGGCTGACTGCCGCGCATCGCCATCAGGGCGACGTCCTTGGACGAGCTCATGTCCAAGCGGCGGATCTGACGCTCCTTGACGTAGAACAGCTGGTTCTGATAGACAGCGGACGCGGGCCGCTCGCGCTCGATCTTGAACACCAAAATGCCGCTGTCGTGACCGGCGACGAAGACGTTGAGCGTCGGGTGCGCAGTCAGCGTCCAAAAGCTGTCATAAGACGCGCACGGCGCATTGTCTGGGCCGATCAGCGCGGCAGAAGCGAACCGACCGCTCCTCGAGTCGGAAGACGTGCAGGCAGGTGCGCTTGTGCAGGTCCCACACGCGGATCGACTTGTCCTCCGAGTCCGAGAGGATCAAGTCAGCGCGCGGGTGGAAGAGCACGCCGGTCACGTTGTTGTTGTGGCCTCTGCACGAGTCCACTTCCCACGCCCTGCTCTCGTTGTAGCGCCACACCTTCACCTGAAGCGAAGCGGCCGCCCCGTGCAAGCAAGCGTGCCCCGTATTACACAGTCGGGAATGGGCCTCTTGGAGTCGGGTAGAGTGGGTGGGGGAAGGGGGGGGGGGGGGGGGGGGTAAAGCGAACCTGTCGGTCGTCGGCGCCGGAGATGATGAGAGGCATGGTTGGGTGGAGCGCCACGTAGTTGACGGCGCGGTCGTGGCCGTCGAGGATGTACTTGACGACGACGTCGGGCTGGCCGAAGAGCTCCGTGGAACCCGCCGAACCGCCCGCGCCGCCGCCCGGCATGCGAACGCGGTGCTCGCCGTCGCCCGCTCCCGGCGCCACGTTCTTCTTACGCAGGCCGCTGTCAGAGACAGACCAGGTCGGTCACGAGACGGACGGTCTGACGAAGAAACAATAGTGAGACGAAAACCTGATGTCCCAGACTCGCACCGTCTGGTCGAGGGAAGCGCTCGCGACGATGTCTTGCGTCGGGTGGAATTGCGCGCACATCACCCAGTGGCTGTGGCCCGTGAGAACGGCGACGCACGTGCGCGATTGCCAATTCCAAATGCGAATGGTGTGGTCGTCGCAGGCGCTGATCAGCCACGGATGCGTGAGGTGGAAGAACGTCGTTCGAATGTAGTCCAAGTGGCCCATGAGGGTGAAAAGGCAGCGTCGCTGCTTGTAGTTCCAGACCTGCGGGCACGCTGTGGTTGTGCGTGTGCAGCAGGACGCGCGCGGACGGCTCTCGATGGGCCGCGGAGCGCGTCCTCCGTCCAACCTTGATCTTGTAGTCGTCTCCGCCGCTGACGAAGAGGGGCTGTTGCGGGTGAAAGGAAAGGCCCCTGACGGCGCCGTCGTGCTCCTCGAATTTGTCGATGAGCACGCGCATGCGGTAGTCGTGCAGCTGAATGACGCCCGTGTGCAGACTCGCCAGCACCCACGACCGCGTCGGGTGGAACGCCGTGCCTGCAACCAACACGCACTCCCACTTGTGGTAGAGTAGATCAATAGAGAAGTGTCGCTGATGCGGATGTGTCGACTGATGATGACACTTCCACATACGACCCCGACACGGACCGCCGCGAGCGAGAACTCTCTCACACACCTTTGACACGGGCCGACTTTGTCTCGAACTTCTTCAGCATCGTGGAGCTTGATGCACCCAAATTCAGGACACGAGGACGTCACACCACCGAAGGAATCTGGCGATGGAGGACCGACACTCCCACTCCAGAGTGGTGTTGCTAAAACGCAGACTATGGTATCTTCATTCTGACTCCATCAAGTGGTTCATCTACATCTAAATTGTATCGGAAATCAGTTACGGTAACTACCGAGATGTTACCGTCCTCTTCCGTTGCTTTCAAACTATGCGCATAGCGAATGTAAGCTAACATTTGTAGCAAACACTTGTAGCACTGCGTATTGTGCTGCATATGTACTATTGTTATATACCTATGTACGCAAATTCCTTCACAATAAGAATGCTGCACAGAACCACACAAGGCAGATCACACGCATGCAGATAAACCTATGTACACGACTAGAGTTGTAAAAAAAAACAAATGGCGAACTAGGGTGGTTAAAAAACAAGTGGTTAAAAGTTTTCAAAATCAAGTCAGAACGTATGTACTGAAGCGGCAAGTCTGACTGCGCCTGTACAAGGTTCTTCTATACAAACTTCTGTACAAACTGGCGAACAGTACACGAAACGGGGCACGAAACGGCGAGGTTCACAAGAGACAGACGGGTATGTCGGTTGTCGAGTGAGCGAGAGTATTTATGTGCAGTGAGGGGAGGGGAGAGGGCGCTACATATCTCGGCGTCGTCCGCTTGTGCCGCGGGTGTCCACTCCGGTCTTGCAGCAGGCGCGCTGCCGCCGCCGCCTGTCAGCGGAGGGACGCCGCTTGGGCCGTAGGCAGGCCTTGAGCGCTGACGGCGGCTGGATCAGAGGGCGCAGCTGCAGTCCAGTCGGCAGGAGCTTGGCTTGGCGGCGCTTGAGGGGCAGACGCGACGCCTGGCTGCTGGAGACTGGTCGGCGGGTGGCTGGCGTCCTTGGGAAAGTTCAGCGCCGTTGGAGTCCGGAGTTGGAGAGAAGATTGCCGGAGTACGGTATGTACAAGTGTAGGTCGGCTGGTGGACGTCCTGGCCGACGTCAGTACAACGTACATAATCTATACCAAGTAGAGGCTATTCTAACATGTGTAGGACGTAAAAGTAAGCACAGCAGGAGTACTCTTGCATGATTTCATACTCTTAAGCTTTTGAAACAAGCTTTGAGGAGCATAACCAGGGCCATTGACGGCCTCCTGGCGTTGCCCCTAATTCAACAACAACAAGCAACCTGACATTGTAGGGTGCACAATATATTAGGACAAAAGAGACAAGCGCTTCAAAAGCAACTAATGCAGAACGATGGGCTTGTATACTCTAGGCTAGTCCCTCCCATTGTTGTTGCATTGACACAGAATACGTCCAAAATACTGGAATACCAGAATACCCAAGTCGCAGAATACATTGTACGTACGTCCGTCTTGCACTTGTGTCCTTTGGGGAACCCAGTGGAGTTTACGCCTTGCTTGAGCGCGCAACGAAGAGCGAGTAAAACTGATAATCGGCCCCTATGCTGAATGCATCTGCAGCCGACAGCTTATCTCCATTTTCAATTCGCAGCTTCCACGTCACCATTCTGTCCAGTCACAAACTCCAACCTGGCGGTGCATGCGGATGCGTGCGCAACTCAGCATCACCTTATTTTGGTGTGTTTTTCCTCTGGTTTGCACCACCATTTTCGAGAGACTCCTCATACTCTAGGAAACAGTACTTGGAAGTTCAAAACTTCGAATTTATTACACAATAAAAAATGTGTGACAACATCATCAGCATTAGAATAAGTTCAGGCAAATGTCGTCACAGATTCGTGCGTGGGCGACGAGCACGCTCACGTGCATACGCACGCTTTTACCTCTGTCCGTCTGCACCGACATGTTTTTTTTCCATGGTGTTTTCAATGCGCACGCAAGCGGGAGTTGTGGCAGAGGCGACGAGCATATAGGGGGCTGCGGTGTGTAGCACGCCGCGACTGCGAGTCCAGCGAAAACTCGCGATCGATCACTGGAGAAAATAGGAAGCGGTGTAACTCTGGGCGCCCGCTGATTGCCAGCTCCCTGCAAGCGATTCGAGTGCGCATTGCCAGGGAACTGGGTAGTGTCACGCGTCACCGAGCGGCGACGGGGTCCGAAGGTTAAAGGAGAAACGCTGGCGCCCCGATTGGCATCTGTTGGCTCGCGTTGTTCCGGGCTGGAGCAACGCTCCACAGGCTCTACCAGTACACTCGCTGCGGCCCCGCAGGCACTGATCGCCATTGTGTTCTGCATCTCAGCAGCCAAAAGTCAAGAGAAAACAAACCCATGGGCGCATTGTTGTCCTTACTGCGCTACAGGCGCTGGCCTCTGCCCGAGGGAGTGGACTCTCTGAAGCATCAGTCGCAGACGCTCAAAGACGGCAGCATGACCGCCCGTTGCGATGCGACCAGGCACCGCTGTCGTCGCTCTTGGACGATGCTGACGAGAGCAGCACGCTCTACCAGAACTTCCTCAATGGTCATCAGGTGAGCCGTGACACTGACAAATTCGAGTGGATACGGTAGCTATAATTCGAGTGGATAGGTCGGCAAAGTGCCTTGGTCGCAGGGCCACGTCAGACGGTCCATATGAGTAGCTGGCGTATTCGGATGTGTTGCAAACGGCTCACAGTTTCGGCTCGGCCCTCGTCGAACTTGGTGTCCCGAAAGGTCACAGTCCCATTTCCACAACTTGTAATCAGTCAGAAGAAACATGAACCACTGGCAGGCAACGAGAGCCACGTCTGTCTCTCGTCTGCGGCTCGTACGGCCAGGCCTGCGAGGCGCTCGATCTTCTCGACCACATGCCCACCGTCCAACTCGTCGTCGTCATGTCGAGTGGGCTGGACGACTCAGAGGGGACAAAGGGTGCCCCTGCTGGTGCCGCCAGCGGGTTGGGAAGGAGACGCAGTTGGTTCGTTTTTAGAGAGCGCTGCTGCCGCCTCCGCCGAGAATGGTGTACACCTGCTGGAAATGGGCGACGTCCTCAAAGTCGGCTCGTCCAAGCCGCACCAGCCATTCCCTCCGATACCAGACGATAGGTGCGTCGGCGTATACATCATTGTCGCTTCGTGCAGCCAATTGTGTGTTAGTTATCTGATCCTCCACACGAGTGCTTCGATAGGCACTCCAAAGGGCTGCGTGCTCACACATCGGCAGCTGATGGCCGGCGTGAGGGGAGTAGCGGCCACTCTGAAGAGGGTCCACCTCATCACTGGCCAACACGACTTTCGTTCCACCCCGGAAGGCTCCCAGAATGCCCACTTCAGCTACATGCCGCCGTTTTTCATTACGGATCAGCTGGTGCAGGCACTGACGTTCATGCATGGCGCCAGGACCGGTTTCTTCTGTGGAGACGACAGCAGGCTGTTGGACGACCGTCAGGTAAAAGGGCGCTCATTGTTCCGTTAAGAGGGCCGCACGTTCAGCTCGTCGCCCCACACTTCCTAGTGATGGTAAAACGTAAATGACCTAAGAGTCCTGTCCTATATAAATAATATATATATTCATATATTCCAGCAGACGTCTGCTGACCCATTTATGTACTTTGGCAATGACAACGATCCCGCTTTCTGTTTGTACAGCCGCGCATCCGCACGATGGGCCCACTCAGCGTCAACTGCAGGCCGAGAGGCAGACAAGAGAAGACAGGCGAGTCGGAGTGGCGCCGACTGCTGACTGACTCGTCTATCCACCACCGGGAAATGATTCGATGGGAAGGGAAACCCTACCTACCTGCTACCGAGAACCGAGGACACCGCTATTTGACGCTAGCAGATTCTCCTCCTCCCCCCTCCACCAATGGTTAGCTAACGTCTCTGAACGTATAGGTCCTCTAGCATTGTTCCTCTCCTGCAATATAGCTGCTCCCGGTGTCAACGCCCCGAGGGCGGTGTTCAACCTAGGGTGCCTGTGGGGGAAGGGGGTACTGTTTGAGGATTTTCTGTACGGGTTGCAGCAAATATTACATAGCTGTACGTTCAGTAGAATACGCGAGCCTAGAGCCGCCCAATGACTTTCCACTTGCCAGTGGAGCGCGGCAACGTGAGCATCGCCGAATGGGTGGTCTTCCTGGAGCGCCAATTCCACAACTGCACGGATGGCTCAGTGCTGCACGTTCTTCACCACCCCCTGCGGAAGCTGGTCTTTAGCGCGTCCTACGGCGCTCTGGCCGGCTGCTGGCTGGCGAACGCGTTCTGTCTGCTCTGGCTGCTGCGGGTCGAGCTGCTGCGCTGGAAGGGAAAGCGATGCCAGCGAGGGGCGGCCGCTGCACCTGCTCTTTAGTGGTGCCTGGTCCTTACCGACTTCGGCTACACCACACTGGCAGCGACTGAGACGCGCGCACCGCCACGCACGCAACCACCAGCTAGCTACATGTAACACAACCACTAGCGGATCCAGAAGGGGGAGGGAGTCTCCCCCTCCTGTCAGCTCAGATTTGTGGGGGGGGGGGGGAAAGGAGGAGGAGATTTCAGGGAGAAAAGAAGGAAAGAAGGACGAGCACAGGGCAAAGTACCTAGGCAGATTTTTACGTTTTCCTTGAATTTACGCACTCAAAAGCGCAACATCTTCGCCTGCGGCGCTGTGATTCTATTGCAATTCACTATTGTGTGCTGAAAATAGTACAAACAAAGCAAAGACCGATGTCACGGCCAACACTTGACTTTTTGGGATAAACTGCAATGAAAAAAATGACCTTTGTCCCCCTTCTGTCAGAAAATCCTGGATCCGCTAGTGAGGAGCACAACGCTGTCGATCGCGGCTGTGCATCTGCCCGAAAGTGTGCATACAAATGCGCACTGCGTGTACACTACAGTGCCTATTCATACGTTTGTATAGATTAGCCATAGGTATGTTTTTGACCGGAAAGTCGTCCGCGCTCAGCCACTGCCCACACCAGACTACTGTGTTTGCTCGCGGTCGCCAACTCCCAAGCTCGCTTCGACGTCAGCACCTTGGCCAGGACTGTCCGGGATCGCATGGTCCAGCGCTCGGACATGTATCCGCCCACACAAGATGCACTGAGAGATGTTCAAGTGCTGCTCGTCTACCACGAATCCTTTCTGAAAGAGTTGGCAAATTTGACGGCAGTCAACCAGGTTGCAAGCAATCTGCCATTGATCCACAACGATGCCACGGCGTTTGTGGTGGTCAGCAAGGTGCTGCTGCTGGGCGCCGAGGCGGCGTTGATGTACCTGGGCGCTAGCCAGCCCCTGAAGTGGCGGAGCGAGGAGCGGAAGAGGATCGGCAACAAAATTGCGATTGCAGTCTGGATCACAAGTGAGCCTGACCCGCCTGGCAGGCGCGCACGCGCACGCACGCACGCCCGTGATCGTGACCTTTGTGTAGGCTCTCTCTTTCTCGTCCTGTACACCTTCTCCGACTACGAAGTGTTCAGCACGGTCATTCTGAAGGAGCGCTTGCCCAGCGTCTTACCAGACCTGTTCTCCGTCAACTTTCTGGCGTCAATCACCTTCTCCCTGATCGGAGGCTCCATCGTCTCAGTGGGGCTCCTGTACGCCCTACTTTTCGCGCGGCTGTCTAGAAGCCAGCGGGCAGCCAGACGCCCGCCCAGCGCCGCGGAACTGTCCAGCAGGGTGGGCGCGAGGTTGAGACGTCGCTACTGCGCCTTCCTATCGATCGGTCTGCCCGTTCTCGTCTCGGCCGTCTCGCAGTTTGTGCTCCGCGTCACGTGGAGAGCCGACACTCAGTGGGCGCTCAGCAGGGCCCACGACCAGGCGTTTCTCAAGCGCCAGCCCGTCGACTGCGTGCACGCGAGGGCCGAATGCGGACCTTCTCTGGCGATCAATGTTATAAAATCGCGTATTTCAACGACCACACGAGTATGTAAATCTTTTTTACGCTGCACGTAGGAGTAAATAGGTTAAGCACGGCAAGCATCGTTTTCCGTTGACAAGCATCGTTTTCCGCACGAGGCCTCCAGATATCTTTGCGCGAAGATCGTGGCGCTGCTCAGCGTCTCAACGGCCTGCTTCCCGCTATGGCTGCTCGCCTGCGCAGTGGAGTCGCTGAACGCTCTCTGGCAGTTGTTGCAGCGTCGGAGAAGCACACTACAGCTGCAGTGGCAGCAGCAGCCACGGTCTGCCACCATGGACAACCGCAGCAAGGCTCGTATCAACAGCGAGCAGCGCCAACAGTGACACTGACTGTACATGTATGGCACTCTATTGGTGTCCCTCTATTTAGTTGTCTTAGTGACCTTGTTCGTCTACGCGTCGCTTGCAGTCCACGTCACGCCCACGATCCTTCTTTCAAAGCCGAGCGAGGCAACGCACGAACAGACCGAATCATCGTGGTTGCAGTTGCACCGAACTACAGTGCGTACCAGTATTTCTCTCACATACCAAGAGCGTCACATCGTCTCCTTTTATTTTTGTGATCAACAAAAAGGCCAGGCGAAAGAACAGCAACCACTGCCATCAAACCAGACCAGACCAGACAGAGACGCTTTTGTCACTCCTCATGTCTTGTCTGTACAGTGTGAAGCTTTACAACCTGTCTGCGGTTGCCAATACAACCAACGAGCTCCACTCAGAATACTCTATGGTTAAAACCACATTCTTATTCTAGTCACGCTTTGGACTGTCCAAGAATATGCTCTACCCAACGCAACGTTGAAAAGAATAGCGAAAAGTTAATGGCTTCAGTCGTTTCGATTGGCGTCAAATTCTTGCACGCTGGTTTCCTTTTGAGCACTGCTGGTGTTGAAGCGAGAATTGCGTTTGTAAAAGCTGTCGCCAATCGCAGTCAAGTGCAGACTGTGCGAGTTGACAATGATATTATTTTGCCAAATAATTTTTCGCCAAATCTTATTGCCAAATAATTTTGCCAAAGTTGTCAGATTGCACGCGCTCGCTTTGAATGCGTAGTTTCGAAGCGCTGACTCGATGTATGTACAACAACAGGATCGCAAAAATGCAAATTTTCTTCGCTCCTCCCTCCCTCTCCATATTTTCGACTCGCTCTTCGTTTCCGCAAGTTCGTTGCATCAAAGAATTCATGGAAGCGGCGGGAAGCGCGGCGCTGCTGCCTCCGTGGTCCGAGGATACGGCGCGCGCCATGAACCTGGAGGAGACGCGGACGGGCGCGTTGGTGTCACCGCTCTGCGTCGACTACCGACTGCGCGTCTGGCTCGAGGTCGACAGACGCCTCTTCCTGCCCGTCGTCGACACCGCCGCCCCCAGCGGACTTTCCCTCTGGGCCTCCCCGGACGAGACTTTGCCTCCAGCACTGCTCAAGCAAAAGGCCCTTTCCGCAACGTGTCGACGACAACCGTTCCAGACAATGACCGGTCTCTACTACGCGCCCGTCGACAAAGAGGCGTACTTGAGGAACATAACTGTAACTGGTTGGGCGGGGCCCGGGTCCTCTCTCCACTCTTCATCTCCACCACATATCCCGCCAAACCCCCCCCCCCCTCCTCTATCATTTCGACAACAAACAAATGACTAAAGGGTAGATGTCCGTTTTGACCTTTTTCGGAATTTTATCCTAGCACTCACCCCCCCCCCTCCCTCCAGACCTCCCCCACGGCCGGGTCTGCTGACCTCCTGTTACAGGCATGATAAGAATCGCGCACAAACCTGCAGACAATCAGTGTTTTTCGACAGACTATCCATTCCTTAACGGCAAACCGCGCTCCTACAGCCTGCCGTACGCTGCCTTGACTAGGTGAGGACGATGCTTGACGTGGACGTTGATGTCGTGTGTTGTTTTCTTTTAATTACGCGCTTCTACTGGTGGCAGGGTACGAAGGTGTGGACGACTTGTCGTTTCGGTCGTCTGGTGGTCGCTCTTATTCAAGCTGCAGGATGCGCGACAGTTTGACCGCTCAACCATGGTGACCATGGAGAACATCCTGGGACTCAAGCGCTCCTTCTCGGCCATCAACGACGACGGACTTCCGGTCGTCTTCTTTCCGTGCGTCCTTCTTGTGTGTTGTGTTCCCCACCCCCCCCCCCTCCCCTACAATTGATTGTTTTTTTGTCGACAGCACAAGCGCGCGCTGATTGCCAATCATACCGGAATGGGTTCAGAAAGGAGGACTACAGTCGATGGATCGTCTCCATCTGGGTGGACCCGGTTGGGGAGCGCGGACGCGGCTTCATCGCGTTCGCTCTCAGCCTCCTCCCCTTCTGCGCGCTGCCCTCCAGCGCCGTCGTCGCCGAAGTCGCCGACAATTCGCCCAGAGGTGACCGATGGGCGCTACGGGCATCCGTGCGGGTGGGCCAATACTTGGCTGGACATTGTCTCTGAACGACGACGAGTGGGGACAGGCGTGTCTGTCGCAGGCGCAAATGCAGCTGGGCTACGGCGAAGAGAGACGCTACGACGATCAGATCCTCAATTTCGACAGCGGAGCCGAGCACATTCTCGTCAACAGCAACTCGGACTTGGCCGAGCGCCGTGATGACTCCTCCTGCTTATCGATCTGCTTATCGATTTTTGAACAACGCAACAGCTGCAGTAGCAACAGCAGCAACACGTACAGTACCTACCTATAAATGTACCATGAACTCAGTAATATTCTCTTTGCAAACTTGTACACAAAGAGTGATTACGGCGACGTGAGACCACTGCTTTCGCGAGGCATCCCAATGTCGCCAGCCAGAGCGACGTTTGCTTTCGACTGCGACTACCTACTGACAGGGTAATCAGTACATCAATGTTAGGGTACATATGTACATACAATACCTATTACGTTGATAACATATTTCATGATTTCACCAATACAGGCTGCCTCGATTCACGATTTTCTTCGCCGACGACTCAAGCAGCAGACTTTGCCAGTCAATCCTTTCCCGTTTGTAAAACTCGAGATTCAAACAGATTGCAATGAGTGGGCGTTTGCCAAAAAGAGCAGTTGCATGTCCGCTGCTCTGGGTGGGGTCGTTAAAAGGTTCGTGCTCGAGCCACACGACTTGGTCCGACATTTGACGGCCACAGAGACAAGGAAAGGCGCCAGCGCTTATCGCAACCTCAAAGCCGGGGGTGTCAAGAACATGTCCAACATCTGCCAATCGCTCGTACACGAACGGAATCTTGGCGTCCAACTGCGCGTCGTTCTCGCAGTCTATTTCCGCCTGACATTTCTACTGTAGTTTATCTTTTTTTTAATTTTAATTTTGAATTTAAATTTAGTGAAAATTCTCAGTACACTACACAAGTAGAAACGAGTGAAGCAACTAAAAAATATGTGAGGGTGATGACTGATCAGTCTATTTTTGGGCGTTCCCTTCTTCAGAAAGTACTATGTCGAGTTCAACTACAGACCCGACCGTCCCAAGATACTCATCGCTGAAAAAAAGGAAGAATGTTGACTTTGATATTTTTTTTCCAATCCTTGCTTGTGTTGTTCGAATTTCTTGGCGTGGTGTTGCAGACACTGGCGCTCTAGTGTTTGTCTGTGCCCAAGCCCAATCGCTCAGACAAGACACACACTGCGCCGCACGCACGCACGCACGCACGAGTTGACGTCAGTCACGATCGTACTCGGTTACGTACTACTTTAGAATGCTGTTGTACCTACGTAGAATTAGGCGAACTGAGAGTTTTGAAACCGGCGTAGTGTTTGCACAGCCAGCCAGATTAGCCAGAGAAGCCAGAGCAAGCAAGTGTGCGTAGCAAAGCAATTAGCAATTGTGTCAGGAAGCTTTTCTGAAGGGCGAAAGAAACGCAAAGGAAAAGGAAGACAAAGGTTGCCCCTTATTGATTTTAATTGCTGAAAGGTTGCACAATGCGGGAGCTTCCCATCTTCAACACTGAATTCATGCACAACAGACTCAAGGACCTCATCGTACCGCATACCTAATCGGTCCGGCAAAAAGCTGTCGGATAAGCACGTTCTGCTAACAGGAGCACTCGGGTGCGCAACTGCACGTGGTGCGTCCTGTTCAAGAGCTGATACACAGAACTCGGCCTTCACCATCCCACGCAGTATCACTATCGGCGTTCTCAGTTCGAGGTGACCGCCGTTTGAGGACACGTCGTCTCCGTGTTGTAGAGACGACACACTCCAGAAAGAATTGTGTCTGACAAAAAAAAATAATTTGCGACCAAAGAATGAAAGTGCACCTCCTACTGCTGCTGCTCGCGGCTGCGGTGGCGCTGTTGAGTGGGCCGGGCGACGCTTGCCGACGTGCGTCCATCGCCTTTTTTTCAGTGGCGTATTGAGGAGACAGGCGATGGATTGGGTGGGAGGAAGGGGTGCTCACGTTCGCATTCAGTACCTCATCTACCGTAAACCCTATTATTAGCCCCCCGGAAATGATTGTTTCATTCGAGGTCTAGGAGGGTGTATAGGAGGGCTCATTATGAAGGGGCTATATATATAGGGCTTACGGTCTCTGTGCACCGCACCAAATGCGTCACGATCTTGAATTATTGTACACCTACCTCGAGTGTATAGACACGAGTCTATAGTCTCTAGACACGCAGCGTTTTCCTTTTAGGGAGAAGTCGTGAGCGCGTCGTGCTGAGCGGCGGCGAGTCATTCGCCGGCGCTCATGTCTTGTCGGACGAGCTGACCGTACTCGACCACCGAAAGCAAAGGCTCTTCGCTTACGGTGCCAAGTTGCCTCAGGTATACAATGTACCTAGCGACTAGCGTGCATGCGGTATACGAAAGCACGCACCAAACGGACATAGCAAAAGCGAGGTTTGTATTGTTGCAACAAGCAGCGACGCAGTCAGGACAGCGACGGTAAACCACACACGAGGCATACAGTACGAGGGGCGGTGCATAAAATACACAACATTGGATTGCTATTTTCGTCTTTCTTTTTCCGCCCGCGTGGGAATTTGGTTCGGCGACCTGGCGACGAATTTCGGGCCAAACAAAGCCCAACACCGCCCTCCACCGACGCAATGACAGAGTTCATCCGTTGCCCAAGAGGATCAGATCAGTGTGAGAATTGATCACACGAACACGAGCGCGCCGATACGACGCCGAATCGTTGAGCTACTGATTCATTATCATTATTATCATTATCATCATCGTCATCATCATCATTGTCATTACCTGATTGGACGAGTCGAAGCGGCATCTCGGTGCGAAGTTGTGAACGCTCGCAGGCTGCGGCTGCGCACGTGACAGCGACGGTGGATGGGAGGATGGTGGTAGCGGGAGGCAAACGCATGGAGGGCTCCCGCATCGTGTCGTCGCGAAACACCTTCATCGTACACGGCCACTCCACTACGGTCGGCGCCGACCTGCCCACATCGAAAAATTTCCTGCGCAGCAGTGCTACCATTGGTGAGCGAGCGAGCGAGCGGGCGGGAGAGCGCGCGCACGCACGCACGCACGCACGCACGCACGCACGCACGCACGCACGCACGCACGCACGCACGCACGCACGCACGCACAAGGTTCGTACATACATAGGTAGGTGCGTTTCTCAGGGGACGTCCTCTATCTGTGCGATGACTCAAGCCCTCTGACATCGTTTGACCCGTCGTGCCCGAGCTACTCGGTTAGCGAGAACAAATGGTCGCGGCTAAAGGCCAAGCTTCCCGTCAAGCCCGATCTGCTACCCATGAAGATGACTGCCGATGGAGAACGCTACCTTGTACCTTTATTCTCTCTTCACTCAGCTACCATCCAACTTAGGTATGTACAACATTCCGCCAGGCACCAGACATACATTGTGTACACGAACGTTCAATTAGTTTAGAGCCTCGGAATTTTAGTCTGCCGAGGAACGACGAGAAGGCGCTGCTGAGAGCGCAAGGAGTCGCCAACGTCGTGTACCGACTCGACACGCGCGACGCCAACGCGGAATGGACGCTGGAGAGCCGCGCCGACGACGAGGACTCGATGTTCCCTTCTGCGTCGTTTCGTCGTATAGTCGCCGCCGCCTTCAATTCTTCCATGAAATTCTAGACTCATTCTCGCCGGCGTCTTCGTTCCGGCGACGCAGCGTCTGCTGCTGTGCGGCACCGGTGAGGATGGCAACAAGATCGTTCCCGCGTGCGCTTACTACGAGCCGGCGACGAAGCAGTGGAGCCGGGCGCCGACGATGAACAGCGGCCACGACGCCTCCTTCTCGCTGTCGCTGCTCCACTGCGACGCTCGGACGTTCGCCTTCCCCTTCCGCGCCTACGCCAACGACGCGGCCAAGGTCCAGACGCTCGTCGACGGCGCCCGCCACTGGACCACGCTCGACGTGGACAGCGCCAACAACGGCGCCACCCTCTTCGGCGCCGCTTGCCTCAAGCAGTGACCCTCAGTCGGCTCACGTTCCCTAGGCATTCATTCGTTCACAAAGGATAACCCAAACCGAAAATTCTTTCAATTTAATTTTGAGGGAAGAGAGCGATTTGAAGATTTGACCTTGAAAATATGTGTTATTGCCTGTCGACAAGTCGCCCTTCGACTCTCTTTTATCCCAGCAGAGGTGTTGCATCTTTACCATTCCAATTCAAACTGAACGGAGCAAATGTAAGAGTTCGCTCGTATTATTCGGATCATACTGTAAAAAATTTTATCATACAACTCGGATTCTCTTATTTTTTGAGACTCGTCCGCTAAAATTCATTAAAAAGGGTGGACGCTCGCGCGTTCACCCGAGTGTGTAATGCTTCGTTATTCTGCTTCGTTATTCTTTGGCGTAAATAACGAAGCAGCGGTGAAAAAATAATGAAGCGATTAGTGAACCTAGTGAAATTCGCAGAATAATGAAGATAATGCGCTAGAAATAGTTATAGATCTCATGAACGTGCCACACGAAACGGTTTAACAGTGGAAAAAATAATGATGCAGCAAAAAATAATGAAGCGCTCAGTACGGTAGGATGATTTTTAAAGGTGATTTGAAATTGTTTGGCGAAATTGTTCTTGAAAGGATGGGAGCGCGTCTTGCTGGCCAATCCGTACTTGGAGCGAGTGCAGTATCTGCTGGCCGACCTCGACTCGGAAGGGAAGAGAACCAGGAAAGCGCAGCGACTCATCGACAGGAGAGAGGGTGAGTGACGTGTTTTGCGTTGCTTCCTCTCCTTGCTTTCTTGGCTTTGCTTTGGGCTGTTGGTACCTGGGCAGCATGCTTGCTTTGTGTCGCTTCCAGCAGCGAAAGCAGGCGAACCGGCCAAGAAAGTGCCACCCGCTGTAGCGGCGAAACGGCTGCGTGGAACCTCTGCTGCTGCTGTTGCCGCTGTCCCCTCGAATCGGCCGGCAGAGTCTGCTCCGCCTACTGTTCTGCAGCTCTACTCCTTCTCGCCGCCCCATTTCGATTGGCAACGCCGCATGTGCCGCGATCTTCAAATCGAGCTAATCGGACCATCCTCTGACAGATCCATTGTTGGCACCGTCTTCAGCAGCAAAAAGCCGCCCATCTGCCGCGCAACAGGCGGCGGCGGCGACTGCTTCTTTCGCGCTGTCTGCTTTTTCCTATCTGGCAGCGAGCAATGTCATGCGGTCGTCCGTCGCGAGATTTGCGAGTACATTGTGCAGAACTGGCCTGCCCTGCGTGACTACGCAGACAAGTTCTCCTCTGCGGAAGAGTACTTGGCCAACCGGTGGGACGTCGTGGTCGAAAACGGCAAGAGCGTCCGTGTTCGACGTGGCGATCTCCGTAAACTTGGCTCCTGGGCGATGGAGTTCGAGTGCTGGGCCATCGCCAACTGGCTCGACGTGAACGTCTTCATCTACAACACGGACGGCCTTCTGGACGGCTGGGCTGTCTACGTCCCGGGCGGCTACGGCAGGTGCGACGCGCCGCAGGGCGAGCTGAAGTCCCGGCCATCTATCTACTTGCGCAATTCGTCCTGGCATTTTGAAGTGGTGACATCTGTTTAAATTTTTGCTCAAATTTGGTCTAAAAGCTGATCTGATCAGATCTTCGTTGATCTCATTGGTTGTTCTTGGGTGCAATCGTTGATCTCATGTGCAATCGCTGGTTACTTTTTGTTGTTCTGGCGCCAATTCGCATTGAGGGTAGGTTTGTGCTGGGTTGCTAATCGATTGCTTGACGAACACCACTCAGATGTTGCTGCCGGAATTTACTAAATGTGCGAGCCCAGATTGAGGGGCAGCCCTATTCTTTAAGATGGGGAGGCGAAAAACAGTGGGCTTTTAATCCAGTGGCCAGGGCCTAGGAAACTGGTCCATTAGCATTACGCGTGTGAGACAGACAGACATCTATAATTGTTTAAGGGGCCTCTCAGATGTTGGAGACAGTAGTTAGTTCGGGTTGAGCAGACCTTTTTGAGGTAGGGAGGGAAAACAGTGGGTTTTTATTCCAGCGTTCAGAACAAGGAAATTCGTTCATCACACAACCGTTTCATTATTCTTTGGCGTAAATAATAAAAATAATGAAACAGCTGTGTACAGTACACGTATGACTACACACCGACGCTCGAACCAAAATTTTTCGTATAATTCGAATGTACC